>CAUYRT010075283.1:0-34625 GCA_963574885.1 Lepilemur ruficaudatus
GTTTCTCTGGCTTGCAGAGGAAAAAGCCCAGACTTGAGCTGGTTGGATCCTCACCTGCCCACCTCCTCCTCCAGGCCCCTGCAATGTCTTTAAACATCTTTCTGATAAGGAGCCCATCTGGAAGCGTAAGTGCCCCCACTCAGCTCGTCTCAGCTCCTCCTTAGTTTAGCTCTCAGTTTAGGACCTGAGGGACTGGGACAGGCACAGGGAAGGGAATCACATGTCGTGGGTCAGCAGGCACAAAAGACTAGGAACTGCCCGGGCGCCGTGGCTCACGCCTGTAATCCTAGCACTCTGGGAGGCCGAGGCGGGTGGATCGCTCAAGGTCAGGAGTTCAAAACCAGCCTGAGCAAGAGCGAGACCCTGTCTCTACTATAAATAGGAAGAAATTAATTGGCTAACTAAAAATATATAGAAAAAATTAGCCGGGCATGGTGGCACATGCCTGTAGTCCCAGACACTTGGGAGGCTGAGGCAGAAGGATTGCTTGAGCCCAGGAGTTTGAGGTTGCTGTGAGCTAGGCTGACGCCACGGCACTCACTCTAGCCCGGGCAACAGAGTGAGACTCTGTCTCAAAAAAAAAAAAAAAAAAAAAAAGACTAGGAACTGGGGGGACAATGGCACAGGGCTTTACAGAGATGCAAACTAGACCTATTGACATTCTCTCAAAAGTTTCCTTCAGAAATTCCTTGTTTTGTTCAGGCATCAAAGTACAAAAAGATCAGTGGCTCTGTGAGCAAAGGCAAAACAAATAAGAAAACAAAATGAAAAAGAAAAAAAGCAGATAAAGAATGTGTATGTGCTAGACAGAGGGTGGGTCTGTGGAGGGACACCCCTCCCCTCCTCCTCTAATCAGACAGGGATTCAGTTGGCGCTGGGAGAGTCTGCAAGCCAGATTTGAGCAGCCTCAGGGCCCCTTTTGCCTCCCTACATACATCCTACCTGTCTAATGGCATCCTCCTCAGCAGAGGTCCCTTCCTCTGGGAATCTGCCCACCCACTCAGTTGTCCACTTGACTTCAATTTGGTGTTTCTTGGCAGCAACCTCTAGGAGCCCCTCCTGTGCCCCTGCCCCTACCTCCCTGGCTAAAGGCTCCAGGGCCCCAGGCTCCCAGTAGGCCTGCCCAGAAAAGGGAGGCCAAATAGAGCATCATGCTGCTGGAGATGAGCTGTCCGGCATGCCTGGACCCAGATCCCTGCCTGTGCTGACCCCCCCGCCCCACTCACCTCCCTCGGAGGCAGCAGAAGCGACAGCCAAACAGGCCAAGACCCAGGCTGCTCTGGATACAGTCCCCATCCTGGGGTAAGGTCTGGTCACGGGCCACCTAGAAGGTGGGTTCTTTCTGACAGATGTGGATCTGAAGGGCTGGGCTGCTGGAAGCCTGCTTCTCTGGTTGTTGTTACTGCTGCTGTGAACTTCGGGGCCGCCTCTTCTTCTTATATGGCTGTCTGGTGCTATTTCCCGCCCTCCTCAGCTTCCTGCCATGACTCAGTCCCAGCTGCTCCTCCTCTGGTGGCCACTCCTCCCAAAGTCACCCTGAAGCCTCTTCAGAGGATTGAGAAGAATGGGGGTGATGGGAGGGGAGCATTCCTATGACCCCAAGAGAAACTGATTCAGAGAATCATGGAGCAAGAGATGTCTGAGCCCTTAGTCTGTGCCTCAATTTCTCTGTCTGCACGTTGCCTTCTGTGGAAAAGGGATCTGACAACCCATTGAATTGGGGTTGGGGAAACAGTGTACTAAGAGTTTACAGTGGGGAACAGGACAGCTACCCCAGGGAGCTCCCCTACCATAAGAGATCTAGGCTGTCCTTTTTCAATTTCTCCAACTCTCTGGGACAAAAAGGAGAGAGGTAGAGTAGAACTTCCTTTTATCCCCTGTCTCAGGAGTCAGAGATGAAGACACATACCCAACAGCTTCAAGTTTATTTATTTAGTTAGTTAGTTTCACTCTCCTCACATCCAAAAAGCCAGAGCCTCCCTCCCTCTGTGGGGTCCCCAAACCAAGGCTCTTTTCAGGAGAGCAGACACATGCCTCCATGTGAGTTCTGAGGATTCTGGTGGACTCCAGACTGTCAGTTAGGTTGGGCTCTCCCATATTACGGGAGGCTAACGGCTCTTTTGGTCGGTCTTTGCTTCATCTATGTACAAAGGCTCAGAAAACTTCTTCAGCGTTTGGGACCCTGGTGTTCTGTAGTTCCACCAGCCGCTGCACAGCCTCAGTCAAGGCCCACTCCCCAAGCTGACGATTATCTCGGGTCCGAATATTCACTGTCCTCTTACTTTGCTCTTTCTGGCCAACCACTGCAGGAAAAGGAAGGGAAGTTTAGGAATTTCAGGGCAAATTCATCCACATGGGACATTTCCTTTTGCTATGCAGAAATTTAAGAGACCTAAATCTTTAGGAAGGGTGGGAGCAGAGCCCAGATATGGTTCAAAGAAAGGATATATTTAGCTGTGTCTGCTCTCCAGTTCCCTGATCATCCTGAGCAGACGGAGGAATGTTCCAGCCCCTGCATGCCTTATCACTTTCCGTCAGGAGCCCAGGGGTCAGAGACACTGGAGTCAGGCAGAAAAAAACAAACAGATTGAGAACCAGACAGAGACAGAGAGAGGGGGAGAGAGGGAGAGGGAGAAGGAGAAAGAGAGGGAGAGAGAGAGAATGTGTGTGTGTGTGTGTGTGTGTGTGTGTGTGTATTTGGTGGTGGTGGGGATAGAGGAAGGGGAAGATGGTAGGGGTGGAACAAGCATGTGCAAGTATGTATGTACAGGATTGTGGCATGATTTGCTCTAAGTGTTCGCAGGGTGAGTAGGGTGTGTAAAACTAGAGAATCAGGTAATCTGGCTAAGGAGTTTCTGTTTCGTGCCTTCAAGTTAGAGCTCTGAACCCTGGAAAATAAAAAAAGCAGGAGCATGCCAGAGCTACACTATTGTCGTTAAGGCCTTTCTCCTCATCCCTTAGGGCTGACTCCATCTAGGTCTAGAATAAACTAGGCTAATTAATTAAAGCCTTATTAACTCTTCCTGTCCCTTTCTCTCTGATGCTTCCTTGGTTAATTACCCTAACAGACACCAAGAGCTGGAGTGAGG
Organism: Lepilemur ruficaudatus; assembly: GCA_963574885.1. Taxonomy (NCBI): domain Eukaryota; kingdom Metazoa; phylum Chordata; class Mammalia; order Primates; family Lepilemuridae; genus Lepilemur; species Lepilemur ruficaudatus. The sequence goes on from CAUYRT010075283.1 coordinate 3,090, forward strand.
TTTACAAGAGGAAAACTGTTCTGAGGGTCAGAAGTGGTTGTAGGGAGGGTAGGGGCGGTATGAAGGAAAACAGGGCTCAAATGAGTCAGAATCCTGGCTCCTACCCAGCTCAGGTAATGAGCCCTGATTAACCCAAATATGCAGAGAACCAAACTTAGTAAACCTGATAGAAAGAAGAATGCAGAGGGTGGGTGGGTGGGAGAACAGATGGCTCCGAGGTCCTAGGCTGACCCACTCACTTACCAAACTGAAAGTTGTAGTGGGCAAGCTGCGCCCGGCGGACTTTCCTGCTAAGGGTCAGTCCAGAGTCAGCATCCAGGTCGCTGGCCAGTCCTGCAGCCTGTAGGCTCTGTTGTGCCTGGGACAGAGGTTTGGTGACAGGAAGTTAAGGTACTGGAAGGCTGAGGAGCTACAGCAATCTGGTGCCACTCACCCTCAATCTGTTCCTCTTTCCCCTGCCTCAGTGCTCTCCAGTCCCGACAACCTCTCTGCATCTCATCTCTACACTGAGCCCTCCTCCCCATCCCCACCCCCAACCCCACGACTTTTCTGTCTGCTTCTTACTCAAGATGAGCCCTCAATTATTCCCTCGACTTTGCCTGCTTCTAGCCACAAGTGCTCAACTCTGGTACTGCCATAACCTCAGTTCTCTCTAGGAAGGAAAAATGAAGCCAACATTTCCCCAAGCCCATTTTTGTGCCAAGTGCTCTGTTGGCAGTTTAACATTTGTTAATGTAACTTTCACACACCTCTACAAGGCAGAGATTAGTCTCATTTTTTTAGATGTAGAATTTTCAGCATATAGGACAGCAGCCACTCGAACCCAGTCCTGTGGCTCCAAGTGCTATGCCCTTTCCACCACCCTGCACGGCCTCTTCCTGCCCATTGTGGGCACCAGACTCCCTACTGGTCCCGCTTCTGTCCCTTCCCTTGCCCCCAACTCCTCACCTCCCTGGCATATTGCTCTTGCTCAGTCCTCACAGGGATGACCACCACCTGGAATGGGGACAGCCAAAGTGGCCTGGTTGGGAGAGAACAGATGAGGGCAAATTATTCATTGTGGCTCTGGCCACAAGTGTGGCTTCAGGGAGCAGATTGGAGAAGGACAGGGAAGCTGGCATATGAAGGGAGAACAGGATCTGGAGCATGAACGATCTGGTCTGAGGGCCAGAACAGAAATCCAGGGTCAGAAGTCTCACCATTTTCCCCCACAGCTTTCTGCCAGCACTCCCAGCAGCCTTTCCACAGAACCAAGCACTGCTCGGTGAATGAGGACTGGACGCTCCAGGGCCCCCGCCTGCCTTCGAAGGAAAAAGAGGAGTAGGTGGAATGGCAGAAGTGTCACAAATTGTGCACCCAAGATCATCTTCCAGTTTCCAAGAAATATTCAGCTCTGGCAGGGGAGAGCATGGAGGATTTGGTTTAAGTTTGTAGGGTCCAAGGTAGAGGGGGAGCTATAGATCTATTCCATGGGCTATTGAGGGAAAAGAGGATGGGGCAAGGGTCTATACCCCTTGAACTGGAGGTCAAATCTCAAGGGCAGTTGGAAGTCAAGCTGGATTGTCCCACACTGATGGGGCCGACCCAGGGCATCCTGGAGGTGCACGTCAATCTAGAGGAGACAGACAGGAGGGCATAAGAGCAACGAGAACCAGAACACTCAATTATCCACGCCATCCCACCCTTTAACTTACCCGTGATCCAGGTTATTTGAAGAGTCATGTCACCCCCTGTACCATACTCTACCCCTCTACCTCACTCTACTTCACTCGCTCTGGCAGTGGTTCTCCACAGCTCTCTCCACTTAATAATAGTGTTTTTTTGTTTTTTTGGGTTTTTTTTTGAGACAGAGTCTCACTCTGTTGCCCTGGCTAGAGTGCCATGGCGTCAGCCTAGCTCACAGCAACCTCAAACTCTTGGGCTCAAGCGATCCTTCTGCCTCAGCCTCCCGAGTAGCTGGGACTACAGGCACGCACCACCATACCCGGCTACTTTTTTCTATATATTTTAGTTGGCCAATTAATTTCTTTCTATTTTTTTAGTAGAGATGGGGTCTTGCTCTAGCTCAGGCTGGTTTTGAACTCCTCACCTTGAGTGATCCACCCGCCTCAGCCTCCCAGAGTTCTAGGATTACAGGCGTGAGCCACCATGCCTGGCCAATAATGGTGTTTTAATATTAGGGGACATTCATACCCTGGCCTCTCAATTGCTTGAGCTTCTCATCTTAGAGACCTTCACCCTCAGCCATACTGTGGCTACACCCTTCATCCTATCATCTCCCCCAAGGGCTGTACCTCTGAAAACAGTCCACCAAACACCCCACTCTGATTACTATCTCTTGGTCTGCCAGGTGTGACAATTATTCCCACTACTCACTCTTCAACCCGTAGGTTCCTTAACCCTTTTTTCCTTCCCAGATTCCTCCCACCTCTGTCTCTTTCCCCATGCAGCTATAACCATTCTCCCTAGTTCCTCTTGTACCAGTCATTGTTCTTCCACCACATCCACATGGCAACCCCCACCCAGGCAGCCCCTTAGCTTCCTACCTCCTTGGCCCTGGAATAGAACTGCTTATTGCTGCCCAACACGTCACGTACCACGCAGATGCAAGAGCAGAGGTTTATGCCACCATGGAAGTTATTGTTTCGAGACTAAACTGGTCCCTTGCTGCTGCCACCAATCTTTTGGCTGCACTAATCAGCTTTCTTCCCTGTTCTCCTCAGGGATTTTCAAGCTTTCTCTTCTCTTTCTCTTTTTAAAAATGGTATCTTAGCAAACAATTTATTAGATTGACTTAACATAATACACACTTTATCATTGACTATTACCTCTGTAGCCCTGAGCATACTGTTTAGCCTCTCTGAACCCTTTTCTTCTTAGTAACATAGATATTTTACTTTCCTAGTATTATTGCTGAAATTGACCAATAAAACACATTTTCATTATTCTTTCATATTTTCGTTTACTATTTATTGAGCAGCTAAATAAATACCATGTGCTAGAATAGACATTTGGGACATAAAAATGAGGAATATACACATTACCCCAGCATAGTGCAGAGCAGCTATTGAGCACCCAGAAGATTTCACCTGTATGGTTCACATAATAGTTTTTGAGTAATTTCCTCTCTCTTCATGTCTTCATCCCACTGACAACTCTCCTCTCCTCCACTCCCAAATCAGCAAATGATCCTGCCTCCTCCCTCATGGAGAAGTCACGTAATTGATATCATGGGATGAGAAAATACCTCGACTTCTTGTCACCACACCTGAAAATTTCCTTGCATCTACCCTCTGCCTTTCTTTCCACTCTGGATACAATGGCAATGGTGGTCCCTTCTGTGAAGGGCTCTCAAGCACACCCCAAGCCTCTCAAGGAACTTCCCTCTACTGTAACCCCTTCTCTTACAACTTCCATTCCTCTCTCCAAAATAGGCTTCCTCTCATCATAGCATTTAAACATTTTCACATCTCTCCCTTCATAAAAATCTCTTTTGATTACTTAGGTCCCTTCAGTTACTCTCTTTTGCCTTTATAAGAGCCAAACTTCTTGAAAGAGTTATATTCATTCATTCACTGCTGTCTGACTCCACCTTCAGGCCCCACTTTACTGAAAATGGTCCTTCAAAACCTTGGCTGGGCACAGTGGCTCACACCGGTAATCCTAGCACTCTGGGAGGCCGAGGAGGGAGGATGGTTTGAGCTCAGTAGTTCGAGACCACCCTGAGCAAGAGTGAGACCCCATCTCTACTAAAAATAGAAAGAAATTAGCTGGATAACTAAAACTATATAGAAAAAATTACCTGGGCATGGTGGCACATGCCTGTAGTCCTAGCTGCTCAGGAGGCTGAGGCAGGAGGATCACTTCAGCCCAGGAGTTTGAGGGTGCCGTGAGCTAGCCTGATGCCACGGCACTCTAGCCCAGGCAACAGAGTGAGACTCTGTCTCAAAAAACAAAACAAAAAACCTAATAGCCTGGCCGGGCGTGGTGGCTCACGCTTGTAATCCAAGCACTCTGGGAGGCTGAGGCGGGTGGATCGTTTGAGCTCAGGAGTCTGAGACCACCCTGAGCAAGAGCAAGACCCCGTCTCTACTAAAAATAGAAAGAAATTAGCTGGACAACTTAAAATATATAGAAAAAATTAGCTGGGCATGGTGGCGCATGCCTGTAGTCCCAGCTACTCAAGAGGCTGAGGCAGGAGGATCGCTTGAGCCCAGGAGTTTGAGATTGCTGTGAGCTAGGCTGATGTCACAGCACTCTAGCCTGGGCAACAGAGTGAGACTCTGTTTTGGAAACAAAGCAAAGCAAAACAAAACCAAAGAAAACAAAAAAACTTAATAGCCTTCTTATTGAATCCAGCAGACACTGTTCAGTCCTTTTTCCTCTACCTTCTTTCACTTCTTCCAACTTGCCAAATGACTTTTCATCCCTATCCCCAGCCTCTGCTTGTACTCTTCTCTCCTCAAACACATCTTTACTTGGCCAACAGTGACCCACCTTTCACATTGGAAAGTGAGTCCTGCAGGAAGCCTTTCCTGACCCAGGGAGTATGCTAATCCCCTGCCCCCGCCCCAACATGCTCCCTTAGTATCTACACAACACTGATCCCAAGGCACTGACATGGCCTATTTACCTTCCACAGCCCTCACTAGACCAAGTTCCATGGGAGCAGGAAATGTATTTTTCTTCTTTATATCCTACATAAGTTTAAAAATATTTATTTATTTATTTATTTATTTATTTTTGAGACAGAGTCTCACTCTATTGCCCTGGCTAGAGTGAGTGCCGTGGCATCAGCCTAGCTCACAGCAACCTCAAACTCCTGGGCTCAAGCGATCCTTCTGCCTCAGCCTCCCAAGTAGCTGGGACAACAGGCATGTGCCACCGTGCCCGGCTAATTTTTTCTATATATTTTTAGTTGGCCAATTAAGTTCTTTCTATTTTAAGTAGAGACGGGATCTCGCTCTTGCTCAGGCTGGTTTCGAACTCCTGACCTTGACCGATCCACACGCCTCAGCCTCCCAAAGTACTAGAATTACTGTTATTAAATTTTTATTGTGTTGTTAAACACAACCTAAATATCTAGCAAAAGGAAGTATTTTTCTGGCTATTAGAAAATAGTCATAAATAGCCATTCATGCAAGGGATTCTACTGAATTTATGAAAGAACGAGCAAGTACAAAATGTAGTGGTATAGAATGATATGTAATTTTAATTAATAAAAGAAAAGCAATGCAAGAGTAATAATGCTGAAAATAAAATGAAATCTATTTAACTCGATGTTATACACATGAATCTCTACTGGAATACAAGAAAATTATAAATATTGAGAGAAACTAATTAAATGGAGGCATAGTACATAGAATTTCATTCTATATCTTTCTATATTTTTTCAAATTTCAGCATACTACGGGGGTACAAATGTTTAGGTTACATATATTGCCTTTGCCCCACCCGAGTCAGAGTTACAAGCGTGTCTATCCCCTAGATGCGGTGCACCCCACCCCTTAGGTGTGACTGTACCAATGCCGTCGTCCCCTTACATGTTTGACTGATCATGAAAGAAACTAATAAAAGCGTGCAGAGCGGTTTCTTTGTATCCCCTTATTTTGTGAAGTAAGTGCTCTTTGCAAGTTAGAAATGTGTGCTATGGAAGGGCTGTGCTTGCATTCACATCTGGGCTCAAATAAGGTGTGGAGTTTAGGATGGAGAAATGATCAAAAGGGGAAAGAACCAAAAACCTGTGTGAGAAAAACAAAGAGAAAGAAAATTGTTTAGTTTCAAATCGACAGTTTGAAACTAAAGTGGAACAACAGTTTTTATCTAGTTACCTCAGAATGGAAATTAGGAGAAGAGCTTCTCACCATTATCATCTCCAGAGACCCCAAAATGGGAAGCAGATTCGACCTCAGGAGCAGCAGTGCTGGGTATTCCACCTTTTCTTAAAATTATCCATCAGTCCAAATGAGACAAATCCTTTTATTCACTCAACTTTGTAAAAATTTTCCTGTCACTCAACCAGACTTTGTCTTAAAGGAATCAGGAATCGTAGGGTTGCCCCCAATCCTGAGCTACAGCTTTGGGCCCAAAACACATTTGGGAAGCTGAGGAGAAGTTGGTCTGAAGAACTGGTGGTTTCTCCAGGAGCTGAGTTGGAACCACACCTCACCCAGGGTCCTAGGAGCCGTGGGTCAGATGGCAGTGGCAATGAGGACATGGAGCCTAGAGAGGTCTCCCCACCACTTTTGTCAGGTGTACAACCCCCTTGAACTCTTTGCAAGTGAATGTTTTCTTTCTTTTTCAAGATGCTTTTGCCTCTGAGTTCTCCTCTGACAGGTCATTCATTTCCTGACTCCTTAATCTGATATTTAGTCCTATTATTTAAAGTCTAACTTTTGTTTAATATTTTAGGTTTAAAATGACAATTTTGACATTTTCTTTGTCTTTCTAATGACATTTTCTTTGTTCATAGCTCTCCCAGATATTGTGTCTTGTAATCTGTAATGTTTTCATTGTCATTTTACAACAGATTTTACAGTTTTTGTTTTGATTATCTTGGGATTAAAATATTACCTTCAGGAAATATATTCTGTATCTCATGGATATGGTCTAGGTCTTCCTCGTTGCTTAGTTACAACGCAGTAACATGTGGATGAATGGGCTGGGTGAGGGTGGGAGGTAGGTCTACTCGCTATAAAAGTGTATTCTCATGGGCCTGATGAATTCTCAGGCCCATGTCCAGCACTGGCCCTCTGATGAGACTATTGCCAAGTGTCAGGTTTTAAAATATAATGACATTTTCTTTGTTCATAGCTCTCCCAGATATTGTGTCTTGTAATCTGTAATGTTTTCATTGTCATTTTACAACAGACAACTTGACTGTTGCCAAGTGTCAGGTTTTTCCAGATTTCCTTCTTCCAACACAACTGAAAGCACTCTGGGCAGATGAATAGCTTTCTGTGAGTCTGCATCACCAAGGAGGCAAGGCACTTTGTCCACACATTATTGAGAAGGGCTCTTTAAAATATTAATAGTCCTCAGAACGGGGGCAAGTCAATGCTTTCTGAAGTTCTGCCATGGTTGCTGAGGAAGGGGACACACACAGCAGCAAGGCTTGTGTCATCACAAAAGACTGAGTATACTTTTAGTACCACTTTGTTCATTTGTAGATTATATCCCACTGTATGGCAAGACATCAGTTTGATAATAAAGATGTTATAATGAAAAAGAACTTGTTAGAAAGCAATTAATATTATAGAAACTCAGGGATTTCAACTCCTTATCATCTAACAGATGAGAAACTGTAATAGCTATGAGAAAAATCTATTTTCCAATAGGATGCATTGTGCATGTGTTTGTGTATTTCTAAAACAGCACAAATGTCTGTTTGCAATTATCTTTTAAGTAATGCTTCCGCATATTTCATTAGATTTTCTTGTTCTATTATTTTCTATTTTACGCCATGCCAAGCACTGGGCCAGGCACATAATTGGCTCTCAGCAAATATCTGTGGACATAATTATTGTTTCAGTGATTTTTGTGATGTAGCTCAACCTTTCCTTATGTTTCATAGCCTTGACAGTTTTGAGAAGTACTGTCCAGTATTTTGTAAATATCCCTAAATTGGGGTTTGTCTGATGTTTTCTTTCTGTTTAAACTGGGGTTATGAGTTTGGGGAGAGAATAACACAGAGGTGAAGTACCTTTCTCATCACATCTGTTATGGACTGAATGTTTATCTCCCCTCAAAAGTCCTGTCTCCTAACCCTCAATGTGATGGTATTTGGAAGTGGGGCCATTGGAAGAGAATCGGGGTTAGATTAGGTTATGAGTGGGGAGCCCTCATTGTGAGATTAATACTTTTTAATGAAAAATGAGACAGGATTTCTCTCTCTGCTCTCCACCATGTGATGATACAACAAGAAGACAGACATCGGCAAACCAGGAGGAGTTTCCTCACCAGACACTGGATCTACCACCACCGTGACCTTGGACTTCACAGCTTCCAGAACTGCGAAAATAAATCTTTCTTGTTGGGCCACTCAGTCTATGTTATAGCAGCCTGAACTAACTAGGATGATATCTTATCAGGATGCATACTATTAACATGATTTAGCACTGATGATGTTAAACTTGATTATCTGGCCAATGTAGTGTTTGCCAGGTATCTCCCCTATAAAGTTACTGTATTTTACCTTTTGTATATTCTTTGGAGATGAATAACTAAATGCTGCCCTTACTTGGGGCAGAGGGTGATTAATTAAGATGCACCTCCTAGAGGGAGGAGTATCTACACAAATTATTTGGAATTCTTCTATAAAGAAAATTTGTCCCTTCCCTGCTTATTTGTTTATTTAACCATTTATTTATATCAGCATGCACTTGTGAATATTTATTTTATACTTTAGGTTGTAATCTAATAATACACAGCTATTTTTTGGCCCATTTTTCCTGTTTATATACTTGGAACTGTTCCAATGAGAGACAGTAAAATCATTTACTGATGTGTAATACATAATCAATTGATAAGCATATAGACTGTGAAGGCATTAACATATCTCCAAGATGTTTAGTTTACCTCATAAATGGCTTATTAATATTAATAACTGACAAATTATTAAAACGTTAAGACAAAATAATTTTAGATGAATTTGTTGACAACTCTTGTGTCCATTTGTGCATGAATTAGAGTATTTCTTTTCAAACTAAAAAATATTTTAAAAGTTCATGTTATTATATTATCTGTATATAGTTAACTCACAAATGCTTATTTTTTCTGTCTGATAAAGTGAAATAAATAAGCCAGCTCTATCACAGTATAATCTAATCAAAACTTTTCAGAAGGTCAAGTGTATGCAATGTTTTCAATGTTCCTCTTCTTTTATTATGAATAGGTAAATCTTTATATTAAGTAGCAAGGATGCTGAAATTCAAAGATAGTCTCTGTGTGAAAGACATATAAAACTCATTTTCATTCTCACTTTCAGTGAGGCAAAAATCAAGAAATGCTGACAAAGGAACAAGATATAAACATAAAGCTTAGCTATCTATAACTATTTAAAACAAGCAATAGTTTTAAATTATAATATCAGGAAGCAAAGAATATTAGGAAATTTACTACATTTTTAATAAGAAAATTTTGATAACAATAATTTGAAAATATGTCAAAATACAAAGAGTTAATGAGTTTCTTTGGTGATAAAAGAACCCTTTGTTTCTGGCAGAAAATAACTTACCTATTTTAATAGGAATAAAACCTACATTCTAATTTTACTCTCTTTTTTATATTGTCCGTGATTAATTTCCAGTAAAGAATTTTTAAGCTTTTTAAAAGTTAAATGTCTCAATATTAAGCTAACTTTTTCAGGTATTTTAACACATTGCATTGCTTTTTAAAAATATATTGTCAGTACATATTATAAACACAGACAAATAAGATACATTTCTATCAGAATGTCTACTTACAGCATATCTTCAAATTTTTCTCTATTACCTTTTTTAATATGCTGCCAACAGAAAAAAATACTCTAAAATAAATTTGTCAAAGAATAAAGGAAGAACAAACCCACATAACCATCTCAACTGTTGCAAATAAAAGCATCTGACAAAATTCAATACACTTTCATGATAAAAACACTCAATTAACTAGAAATAAAAGAAAACTACCTCAACATCACAAATGCAATACATGAAAAACCCACAGTTAACATCATACCCAATGGTAAAAGGCCGAAATCTTTTCCTCTAAGATCAAGAACAAGATAAGGTTGCCTGCTTTCACAACTTCTATTTAACATAGTGCTGGAATTCCTGGCTACAACAATGAAGCAAGAAGAAGAAATAAAAGGTACCCAATAAGAAAGTAAGAAGTAATGTCTTAAATGTAGAAAATTGTACAGATTCCAGGAAAAAAAATCAAAGCTAATTAAAAAATTCAGCAAAGTTGCAGAATATAAAAATCAACATACAAAAATCAGTTGTGTTTCTACACACTGACAATGAACATTCTGAGAAGAAAATTAAGAAAAACAATTTAATTTAAAGTAGCATCAAGCAGAATAAGATACTTACCAATAAACTTAACCAAAACTGTGAAAAACTTATACACTGAAAATTATAAAACATTGCTCAAAGAAAGTAAAGCAGATGCAAATAAATTGAAAGATATCCCAGGTTCATAGATTGGAAAACTTAGTATTGTTAAGATGTCAATACTACCCAAAGCAATCTATAGATTTAACAAACCCTATCAAAATCCCAATGAAGTTTTTGCAGAAATGAAGAAGTCCAATCTAAAATTCATATAGAATCTAAAGGGACCCCAAACAGAGAGAACAGTATTGAAAAAGAAGAACAAAGTTGAAGGTCTCACGCTTCACGATTTCAAAGATTAAGAAAGCTATGGTAATCAGTGTGGTACTGGCCTACAAGCAGACATCTAGACCAATGGAATAGAATAGATAGCCTTGAAATAAACCATCACATATATCATCGAAGGTTTTTAACAATGGTGCCAAAACCTTTCAATGGGGAAAGGACAGTCTTTTCAACAAACGGTGTTGGGAAAAATGGTTATTTACATGCAAAAAAAAAAAATGAAACTGTACTGTTACTTTATACCATATACAAAAATTAACTCAAAATGGATCAAAGACATAAATGTAAAAGCTAAAACAGTAAAACTCTCAAAGGAAAACATAGAGAAAAAGCTTCATTACATTATATTTGACAATGATTTCTTGGGTATGACACCAAAAACACAGTCAACAAAAAAATTAATTGATTTGATCAAAATTGAAAACTTTTGTGCATTAAAGGACACTATCACCAGAGTGAAAAGAGAACTCACAGAATGGAAGAAAATACTCGCAATCATATCCGTTAAAGGATTGATATCCCGAACATATAAAGAACTACAACTCAACAACCAAAAAACCAATCAACCCTAAAAAATTAAAAATAGAACTTTTCAATTGGAGAAATCAGAACCCTTGTACATTGTTTATGGAAATGTAAAATGGTGTAAGTACTAAGGAAAACAGTATGGTGCTTGCTGAAAAAATTAAAAATAGACTACCATACAATCCAGCAATCCCACTTCTAGGAATATACAAAAAAGAATAAAAAACTAGGACTCAAACAGATATTGTACATCCATGTTCATAGCAGCAGTATTTACAATAGCCAAAAGATAGAAGCAACCCAAGTATCCATCAAAAGATGAATGAACAAAATGTGGCATATACATACAACGGATTATTAAAAAGGAATGAAATTTTGGCGCATAGAACAGCATGAATAAACCTTGAAGACATTATGCTAAGTGAAATAAGACACAAAGGAATGGATATTGTATGATTCCACTTATACAAGATACCTAGAACAGTCAGAGACACAGGAGAGTAGAATGGTAGTTGCCAGGGACTGGGTATGGGAGCGTGGGAGCAATAAGTTAGTGTTAAGCAAACACAGAGTTTTAGTCGGAGGTGAAAAAGTTCTGGAGACGGATGGTGGTGGTGGTTGCACAACAATATGAATATACATAAATGCCACAAAATATACATCTAAAATGATTGAAATGCTGAATTTAATGTTTTATATATATATATAACTCACAATACAAAAATAAATTTAGCTCCATTTTTTCCCTTGCAAATCTAAAGCACATTTATTATCTTGCATATACATCCCATTTATAGTCACACATTTCTTTGCATTTCTTAAGATTTAAAAATGCATTAACATAGAGGAAAGGCAACTATGCATCCCTTTTAATCCCCCAATTTATAAGAACTCTATAGTGCATCAAGTAACAATATAGACATACTAAAATTATAGCATACTGACACCTTAATTTAAATTAACAAAAATACAATAAGTTCAAGATCTTAAAGTTAATTACAAACCTGGAAATTAAATTAGATTATTGCATTAAATCCATACCATTTATAGGAATACAAGAATTAATATTTTGTAAATATTTATAACTATGTATTTAAGATATGTATTCGTATTTATTTTATATATTTTTAACATATTAATTCTTTTAATACACATGATACAGACTTAGTGTGATAATCTATTAATATTTTACCCATTTTAAGATAAAATTTTGCAAATGTATAACTTCACCAAAGCATAGAAAATTTTGGAAATTCAAAATTATTAGGCTTTTCTTGAGAAAATAAGCAGAAGACTTGCATAATCTAGAATATTGTGCTAACACTATTATCTACACAGTAATTCAGTCATGGAGAAGACATTGCACTGTTTTTAAACACAAAGTATTGATTCAATCTAATTTGTCCAAATAGTCATCTGGATTAGAATATTATATGAAGTATTTTATTTTAGATATGAGATATGAAACTTTTATTGTGTTTCATTTATTTATTTTTTTGAGACAGAGTCTCACTCTGTTGCCCTGGCTAGAGTGCCATGGTGTCAGCCTAGCTCACAGCAACCTCAGACTACTGGGCTCAAGCGATCCTTCTGCCTCAGCCTCCCGAGTAGCTGGGATTACAGGCATGCACCACCATGCCCAGCTAATTTTTTCTATATATTTTTAGTTGGCAAATTAATTTTTTTCTATTTTTAGTAGAGACGGGGTCTCGCTCTCGCTGCTTTCAGACTCCTAACCTTGAGGATCCTCCCGCTTCGGCCTCCCAGGGTGCTAGATGACAGGTGTGAGCCACCAGGCCAGGCAGAAACTTTTATTTTGTTTTAAAAGCTTTGTTCCCATTTTATCTTGTAAGCTAGTAACCAAGGCCTTTCATTTAACTCATAGATCATTCTTTTCTCTTTTAGCTTGTGTTAAAAATACAGTAAAAAATTTGTTATGAGCCTATATATCTCAAGCATAGGAATTTAAAACTGCTTTTAGAAATGTTTGGATTCCTCTTACTTTACAAATACATGAAGACTTAATATATCAATATTTATAAACGCCAAAATGAAACAGGAGTTTGTTCAGTGAGTCTTTAGGAGAACTTATTGATTCCTTTCAAAGATTTTTAAAAGATATATTGATTTATTTGCTCAAAAATATTTCATATCTAAAAACGTTTATATACACAAATATTTTAAAATAGTCTAAAGTGGAAACAGAGATTCTAATGTCTATTTTAAAAGTCATTTTTCTGAAAAGTCAAGAACTTATTTTATTTTATTTCATTTATTTTAAAATAAACATTGAAGATCCCCTGTTCCCCACCACCCTATAAAACTTTTGAATGTGGAATGTTCAACAGCCTATCCATTTTGTGGATTACAACACCAGCAAAAACTCCAGTTGTCTAATGATGAATGTTAGAGAACAGTTTTGTTTTTAAGTAGCTGAGCACCTACTGGAAAAATTTCTTAGCTACAGGCTGAAAATAAAATTTAATTTCTGCCTGGAAAATATCATTAACTTAGTAGCCTTTGCTTAATAGGTGGTATTAATTCCCCATGAAGTCATAGTAGAATGGAACAACAAGCAGCATTAAGTTCATAAGACCACAGATGTGGTGCTAACACTGCTAGCACAAACTCCAACGTAGTAAATAAGGCTAAGTCACTACTGAACTGTCCACTTCCATCAAACTTGAGACTCGCCCTATGCATCTGTCTTCATTACTTACGATAGTAAAATTCTCCTGTCGTTAGCTTTATTTAAAGAATCTTAAAAAAACAGCAATATGGAATTATTTGATTTGGATTACTGGATTTCAGATATGTTATCAGAACCCACCTGACAGGAACTCAATTTCTGCCATTTGCCACATGACAAAATAACTCTATAATAAATGATCCAGGGCTATTCTTAAAAAGTTAAAACTATCAGATAGCACACACATGAAAAATTAAAAACTGAAAAAACCCCACACAGAAACAAAATTAACTAGAATATTAATGCCATGGTTACAGAAAAGTCACCTTTAGATTTATAGCCAAATTTCTAACATTGCAAAGGACCTAACAAACAGGCAATAAATTATATTTTTGCATAGCACACAAATATTAAAAGAAACTTCAGAATGAAAAATGGAAAAAGGCAAATTAGTAGGAAATTAACATAATTACTAAAACTGATTTTCAAAACATTATAAAACATATATAAAAATCATGTTCATCATGCTCTTCCTAAAGGTAAAGTAAACATGAATAAACTGGCTAAGCTTAGTCTTTTTTCCAGGTATAAGGGATTCAATTTAGCTTTGTGTCAACTACCTCTTCTCCCAGTTCAGATTAGATTCTCTGGCAAAAATAAGATCAAAAAGAAAGTCTGGTGTAAAGAATGCTGTCAGGTATATGGGTAGATTTTCTGCAGTGCATGTCGGGCTGCTCACATTTCACCTGGGGTATCAAAATATTTAAGTACTGAAAGACACAGAAAGGCCCCAGGATCAGGGTAGTGATGCCATTCTAAGGATAGTGTATTTGCCACCCAGATTACTAAACAGGGAATATTTACAGAGGAAAAATAAGATATTTAAGAACTGGTTATGATGCAAATGCCTATTAGGGTCCCATCTCATTGTGACATATTGCAACACCAAAGATATAAAACCTTATGTCCTGCTGGACTTTGTGATATACTAAAATAACAAATACATAAAGAGAATGTCACACTAGTCTGTAGCAAAATATATAACTAAAAACTAGAGACTAAGAAAGTCCATTGGGAGCAACACACAACTCAGTCAAGCTTGGTTAGTTTTTCCCTAGGAAAAAACATAGGTAAATCTTTTCATAAAACAGTGACAAAAATGTCATTCAAAGAATGACAAGGGAACCAACCACAGAAACAAACAAAATGAATGCATAACATTCAAAATTGTGTAACACCTTAAGCAACATGCAAGGTTAATATAGAAGTGACAAACTACCAAAATGTTTGTATTGTACTTATAGACAAAAAGCAAAATCAAACATTTCCAAAAGACTCCCTCCTATAAATGAGAAAATACTGCACATCAAATAGCAAAGGGACCAATACAACACTGGGCAATCACAGATGAGAATATATATGCCTCATATATATGCCTCATTCTTAGCAGAAAAGCTGCCCAACTTTACTAAACATTCAAGTAATACAAATTGAAATAGTAGAGAGTTAAAAATATCTGTTCCATCATGACTGGCCATAACTCACACTCAGTCTGAAAAGGCAGTTCAGAAAGTTCTCAAGCTCTACTGAAATAAATGTAGTTTGGCAGAAATACTGTAGGGCACTAGGAAAATGTCTCTGTGGTTAGCAGAATAATGGTCTCCCGAAATGCATCCACATCTTAATCCCCAAAACATGTGAATATGTTACCTTACATAGCAAAAGAGATTCTGCAGATGTAATTAAGATTACACATGTTAAAATAGGGAAATTATCCCGGACTGTCTGGGTGGGTTCAATCTAGTCACAAAAATTCTTAAAAACAGAACTTTCTCTGGTTAGAAGCAATAGAGGTGGGTAAAAAGAAAAGTCAGAGAGATTCTGCATGCACTGTTGCTTCTTTGGAGAAGGAGTGGCCAACATGATGAAGATAGAAGCAGCCTTAAGGGGATAAGAGAGGCTCCTGGCTGACAGCAAGAAAAAGTGAACTTCAGTTGTACAACCGCAAGGAACTGAATTCTGCCAACGGCCTGACTGAACTTGGAAGCAGATTCTCCCCTAGAGCCTCCAGGTAAGACTCCCGGTCAGCCAACACCTTGATTTCAGCCCCCTGAGACCTGGAGCAGAGAAACCAGCCTAGCCCACCTGAACATCTGACCTAGAGAATGTGAGATTGGAGGCAGGTGGCCCTCAACGTGGACTAGGTCCTGGCCCGGCACAGCCCAGCATGTGTGCCTCAGAGCCCCTGACTTCCTGCAGCCAGGCACAGAAGACAAACAGTACGTGGAACAGCAATGGCCAGAGGCCTCTTCACCGCAGGCATTGTCCCTAGGAGATCATAGAAGTTTAGAAGAATCCTGAGAGGAAGAGGAAGCCCAGAAAATTACCACAATGTATCACTAGACTGATTGACTCTGATAAAATTGAGATTCAGTGAGGACACACTTTTAAAGAAAATCAAGTATTACATAATGTGTCCCTCAGGCTGTGGATGATAATTCATACATTTATTTAAACATCATGATAGCTGGGCTATGAATCCTGCTTATTCACCTAGACTCTTCTCTGTTTCTTCTTTTCTGTCTTATAATTCTAAATACCTGAAATTCAGGCCAACCCCTAAGTATCTGGGACCTTTATATAATGATCAATCCATGTGTGTGGGACTTTTATAAGAATATTTCAGACACTAATGTTGGGTTGGGGGTCATGAGATCTAGGTCAGTGTCAGATCTATGCATCCTTGAAAAAACCATTTAATGCCTCTGGCCTCACCACCTAACCTATTCGTCTGGTTCTTTTGACACCCAAATAATTTATATGAAATGCTCTGGACAGATGGTATTAATATCATTAATTTTTGTGGCTGTTTTCTTTCATATTCTGAGCAGAAGTTTTAGAAATCTGTTGCATTCTTTAGGGAAACTGCTCTCACCTCTGTCTTCTTTATTCCTATATGAGGCCTGTAAACATAGGAAAACTTTGATTATAACTATAATCACACACACACATGAATTTAGAGGACTCTCAAAGTACTTAATAATTGTATCCTCGGTGGCCCCCAGTCAGGAGAGGGTTGAATCTCAGTCTTCAGCAAGACACAAGCTGGAGCCGCAGAGGAGACTTGGTGCTGCCACATTCAAGAGTGTGCAAGAAAACCTCACAGGCTCTGCCAGCAGCTCAGTTCCTCTGGGCATGATTAGGAGTCCTCCTCGCTTCCCTCCTCCTTTCACTACCACTTACCTAACTCAGCTGACAGAAACACAGCTGCTCTTGTGGCTAGAAAAATATTTACCTGCACTTTGGGTCTCAGCTGCTTCCACTCACTTCAGCACATTCCTGAGCATCATGGATTGGACTGGCCACTCTAAAGGGAAGGGTGATCATAGATCAGAGAAGTATTGCTTAAGCTAATCCACATTGCTGGGTGATGGATGTCAAAATCAGCTGCCTTCTTCTCCTTGAACCCTTTTATTGTCTGGCAGACCCTAAAGGAACCCTTTGTGAAAAGAGTATTAGGGACCCAGAACTAATGTGCAAAACTGATAGTCAGGGCTACACACATCCCACTCAGCTAGATCTGGACTGTGACTCAAGGACATGAGCTTTCAGAGCGAGTGACATTACTTGGTAGTAAGCTTTTAAAAGAAATACGCATACAAAAAGTGTAGAAATCATAAGTGAATATCCCAGTGAGTTGCATATGCTGATCCATATGCATACAGCCAGCACCCAAATCAAGAAGTAGACAATAGCAGCACCCTAGAAGCCCCCGTTCTGCCATGTTCTAGACACTATGTTGCAAAAGCACTCAACGATCTTTCATTATCAATGTAGAATGTACTTTTTCAATGTTCAGAAAGTGATCACTTTTGATTCTCAAATGTTTCTTCCAAATTGATTCCTAAACTTTGATGGTGTATGGGCAGAATGGGACGAGAATATAATAAAGTTCAAGAAACCTGGACCCTTTACCAAACTGTTCATCATTATGGGGCTCTTGGGAAGAGAGGTTATACATATATTTTTAAAAGCTTTTACAAGCTTCTACTTCTAGCATTTAAGGATCAACAAATGATATCCATGCGAATCTAGTCAAGTCAGGACTTTTTGTACAAAATCCTGGAAAGATATATATGAGTCGGTGCCTTTTACTCATTACTGCTCATTAACTCTAATTAGGATCAGGATTTTACTGGGCTCAACAAATTATGGAGTAGCAAGCAGAGAACAGAGTTGAACCCCAGGGATTGACATTGTGCAAAAGGATCCCTTTCCCTTGGAAAAGCTGAAACTTATGATGTTGACATCTTGACAACAGTGAAGCTGCCCATGAGCACTGGGGATTGGGGAAGTATAAACAGACTCTTGCTGGTGCCGCTTTGCCAGAACAGCCACCCAGAGCCGTGCTGCACAGACTACGCAGGTGAGTGTACCTCATGACTATGGATTGGGGCTGCCTTTGGCTGTGGAAGGGAAACTGTTCAAGTCTGGTCAGAGGCAGGTGGTGAGAGATAAGGGTCTGACCTTCTCTGTCACTTGTGGAAGCACAAGTTACCAGGACCCAGGGAAAAGATGACTGATCATTTCCCAACTGCCATCCAGAAATATCTGCTTCTTTCTTGTCCACAGTGGGGCTGGGGGCGTTGCAAACAAGTATGTCTGCTGCACTATGTCCTAGGCTGCCCCTTCTTATACAGGTGATGAAGGTGTAGGTGACATCAGGAATCAGGGGCATTTCAACCTGGGTGTGGGGAAGTGCTTATTCTCTGCAGTCTCCCCTCAGCATTTGTGCAGTGTTCCCTTCTGGCAGTGGGAAGGTTTTACTTAACCTGTGCCCGATTTCTGATGTCCTTCGGTGTTTTCAGGATAGGCTACTCTTGACTTCTCTATTAAGATTTTATTAATGTTTATTCTGAATTTTTCCTTTTCAAACTCCAAAATATAACACAATACATAATTACAGAGAATTGAAACGAAACAACACAAAACAAAAAAACAGGCATAGGGACACATGATAACACTAACAATTGCTTTGAGAAAATGGTTCTTTACTACATGCTAGGCACTGACATAAGGACTGCATACACCAGTTTATTTAATCCCCACAGGGGACCCATATAGCACAAAGCAACATTCCTATTTTAGAGATGAGAACACTGGGCCTCAAACAGACCAAATAACATGTCCAACATCATACAGACAGGAATTGGGAATTGGGAAAGCCAGGATTTGAACTAAAGAGTGGCTGATTACAAATTGTGTTCCTATGAACCTTGAACTGTTATACTTCTCAGATTTCATGATACTGCTCAAGAATCTGGAATACATGTACCTTTTTCCAGCATTTTCTACAGAAAATCCTGATGACTAGATTCACACAAATGGCATTTCATTGATCCTTAAATGCTAGAAATAAGAGCTGGCAAGAGCTTTTAAAATATATATATAACCTGTCTTCCCATCAGCCCCACAGTAAATGTAAGTGTGTAGCTTTTCTAGCCCAGGTGTGATGCTCTTCAGGAAATTGCCTTATTTGGAGAACACAGAGATATATCACAAAAAAAAAAAATCTCATGATAGGCAGTTCAATACAGAGATGTGTCAAATAAAAATTGAACATAATTTATGTCTCTTAAATAATGGTCCATGTCATTTTCTGGATCAGTGGAAACCTTGAAGCTCAATCATCTGATTGAAGCTCGATCAGAAGAGACACTAAAGTCCCTAGTGAATGTGTCATCCAAAGTAGATTGAAATCTCTAGGCCATTCAGTTTTGACATCTTAAGAAAACATAAGCCAATTCAAATATCTCCAATTGGCTTGTAACCTTATCTGTGTGATTAATGTGCAGTTATGCAACCATAATCCTCATTTAATAATTTATTCATAAATGATTTTGGGGGTATTTAATATCAGGCAGTATGCTGGGTAACTGAGACCCTAGATAGAAAGTGTTCCCAATAATGAGTGGAGGAAGAAAACAAGTAAACAGTCAACACATGGAAAGTGTACTAGACAACAGAATTCTAAGCTGATTTGGGGCAGATGGGCAGAAGTTAGCTATATCAAGGGCAGTGTTTCGGCAAGAGATTAGCTTAGGGAGATTATGCACAATCTGTTCGCAAAATAAAGTGTCAGTCTTTTCCCGTGTTTGCCAGGAGTTGAAAGTAATTCAAAAACAAGTTTGATAGGAAAGAGAGGACACCAAAGTATAAAAAAACAAATAGATTTAAGGTTGACATTTGAAGCTATATATATGGTTTGTAAGGGGCAAAGGCAAAGGAATAGATTGCTGTTTCAAAAGCTCTTTCTGACTAGAATATAGAAGGAGAATAAACAGAAAGAGTGATACCACTTATAAAGTGCTTCTACAATCACAACGTGGATTATTAGGCTGGTTTGACCTACAAGGTGGGGCATTTCTGATTGAAAAAATCACTAAGATCAAAAGATAGAATCAGTAAGTTGTGTGTCCTTTAGTCGCAGTCTGTAGACCCAGATCCTGAGATAGGGACTCTTTTGTGATGTTGTTGGAGGAGTATTGTTTTGAATGAAACCCTTTGAGTTTCTCCACCAACTTAGCTGGTAGCTACTGTCCCCAGCAGCTACCAGAGGCTCAGAGAAAAGAGCAGCGGTAGGGCGTCCACTTGCACGGGTCCCTTTAGGCAGCGGTGGTGTCAGGGATCATCGCAGCCACGGCTTCAATGACAAAACCATAATGTGATATTTTAAGAGCTTGGAGGTACTGCAGACCCTAGGGGATTGAATTTCATACCTGGAGGGCACACACACGGAGGTCAGTGACAGTAGGCAGAGAGAGAGAAAGAGACCCGAGGACCAATGCTTTCATTGGATGCAGGGCATTATCTAAGCAGGTTTCCCTTGAGGAGTTTTAATTGGTGGGTTTCAAGCACGCAGGCACACGTTCCAGGAGGTCACACAGTGACTAAGAGGGGGTCACTGTGGCATATCTGCACAGTCCATGAGAGGTGTGAGTTTCAGTAGGGCCAGTCAAACAAGCTGCATTTCGCTGTCCCATCGTGAAGTGGTCACCAGGGAGTGATTGTATAAGGCAGATATCTGGATCGGATCAACCACTTTGTGGAACTGTGTGGGGCTGGGGGATAGAACTGGAAACTGTGTCAAGAGTGATTGAGCCCTGCTTCTGGTATGCAAAAGTTCAACTTATATTTAAAATGGATGCTGAAGCAACATAAAATTATAAGCATTCACTGCAAGTGTTCTCAGGAGAGGTAGAGAGTAAGAACAGAAAAGGCAGGAGAAAAAGTATCAGCTTCAATCTGATCCAGGCCATATGGAAGACTGGGAACACAAATTTTACCACAGAGTTAGTCCCACCTTGAGGCAATGGGGATGGAGTTTCCTATTCCCCTACCTCTGTGTTAGATGTTGGCCAAGGTCTACTGACGGGGTTGGGGGAGTGGGGTAAGCCATATGGGTTTCCCTGTGAAACTACTCTCCTTTGACCAAGAGCAATTATTTGGAGAAGCTACGATTATTTATCAATCTAATACCTATTTGAAGGATGAGAGTCTATAGGCTGTTAAAGAGGACCTGGGTGGTGAAAGGGAAGGAGTCATCTAAGATGATAGCCAGGATCATGGCTTAGAAATTGACTGGGTGATGTTGCCTTTTTGCTTAACTATTGTCTGAAAAGAAACTTATCTTGTAAATTTTAGGCATGAAAGATACACAGAAGGATATCTTCAAAGGCAGAATGCCTTAACATTTATGTTTAAATTGTAGTTGTCAGCTCTGTGTCGATGACAGCAAAAAAAAGAAAGAAAGACAGCAACGAATGAGAGTAGAGACCTGCTAGGATAGAACCATGTGTATTTACATATTTCAGAATTGAAACTGTTCTTTACACTACAGTAAACAGAGAGAAAAGCCAAAGATCTGAAATATGTCATCTTTACTTATTTATCCTTCTCAAAAGGTTTTTCCTAGTTCTGTCTATGATGTCAGAAGATGATTGGGAGTAACCTCATCAGAGGAACAATCCTTCTTTCTCTTACTGGACCTGGCCTTGGAGGGAATTTCTTTTTGTTGGTGAAGCATGTGCACATATTTGTCATGGGTCCTAAGAAAAAACCCATAGACCTTATTCTCATCCACCTTGCTTTTGCTAATGCAATGACACTTTGCATCAGAGCAATTTCAAATGTAATATTAGCTCTTGATTTCAGTAACATCCTGGGTAATTTTGGCTGTAAAGCTACAATTTATCTGGGGAGAGTGGCTCGGGGCCTTTCCATCTGCACAACCTGTCTCCTCAGCGTGGTCCAGGCAATCACCATCAGTCCCAGGATCACCTTCTGGAGAAAGCTCAAACCATGGACTACACGGCAAGTTCTTCCCTGTCTTCTCTTCTTTTGGATCTTTAATTTTCTTATAAGCTCTAACTTGCTGCACTATATCACATCAGTCAATAGCATGAACAGGTCTGAAGTTGAACCATTTGTTGGTTATTGTTATATGTTACCATCTAAGCAAATAGTGAGGTGGCTTTTCCTCACTCTCATGGCTCTTCGAGATATCATCTTTCAGGGTCTCATGGGCTGGAGCAGTGGGTACATGGCTCTTCATCTGTATAACCATCATAAACGTGTCTTCTACCTTCAGAGCTTTAGGTTTGCAAAAAAATCTAGCCCAGAGATCAGAGCTACTCAAAGTACTTTAATTCTCATGACCTGTTTCCTTTTCTTTTATTGGGCAGATTTTATTTTCTCCTTCTACATTGGTTCCAGCTTGACAAATAATTCTGCAATTGTAAATATTTCTGTGGTTCTAGGATTTGGTTATGCCAGTCTCAGCCCTTTTGTGCTGATCAACAGGGATGTCTGCATTGCTAAATGCTGCAATGCTCATTGAGAGTTGGGGAAAATTACTTTCTACATTGATTCTCCTGGGAACTAAGGGTATATAATCTAGGGACTGCTTTTGCCTGTATGTATCAGAGCACTAAATTAATCAAGGCTTATAAAAATAGATTCACCTTTTTTTTTTAAGAAGAATCCTGGTAGGAGGCAATCTAAGGCTGGTTCAGGGGATCCAGGAAGTTGGAAAGAGTCTCTCCAGCCTCTCATTCTACCATTCCTATCATGTGAGTTTTATCTTCTTGCTTCACAATTATTGCTCCATTCAGCAATTCAGAATTCAGCTCCAGTCAGCATTCTGAATATGAAGAAAAAGAGAAAAGTAACAAAAAAGAGAGAGTATAATATAGAAAGACACTACTCTCTCTCTCTCTCTCTCTCTCTCTCTCTATATATATATATATATATATATATATATAATGTATTTGTACATTATTTAGGGAAACAAAACTTTTTCAGAAATCCCCATCAAATATTTGAATAGATTAGTAAAATTATATTACTTGACCACTTCTAAATGCAACTGACTGAGTAATGTTGTTTTCTACTGGGACACTTTCCTTTCCTCAAGAAAATCTCATCAGGCGACTAGTTCTTTGTGTGGAGAATTGTGTGACTAATGATCCTGGATGCCATTCAGTCAGTCACTTCAGAAGGAAGAAGACTTTGAGAGAAGATAAAAGGGTGAAGACTGTTCCCCACCTGTGTTTTTGGAATATATAAACCTGTCTTCAGAAACGTTTCTTAATCTGAGATATGTCTTTAAAGTAATTAAATTGTCTGGCACAGTGACTGATCCATAATGATACTGAATTCATTATTTAATCATTAAAAACTGATTCAGAAAGTTAGACATGAAGGGTCAGGAAATGAAACTTAGAGCTACGATAAATACTTGACCTCACAGTAAAGACTAGATTAAAAGCATGTGTAGACAGGACGGTGTGAGATGAAGAGGGGAATGTTGTGTGAGTTAAGACATGAGTAAGTGAAGTATGAACATGGACTTGAAGCCTGAGAGTTGAGCAGGATGTGGTAATGGTCACAGTGTTACACTTTTTTTTTTGACAGAATTAGAATACCAAGAGTAGAGCTGGGGTATCTGGGCACTGTGCTCTCTGAATATTAAAAGAATCTCTGTGTCAGCTGGATAGTACTGAGTTTAGGCCAGCATCTCAGTGCTTATATAACATCCACAATCAACTTTCTTTAGTCACAGCACTATAACAATAAATTATCCTACATTTTACTAGCTTAATTTTCAACCTCATGGGACAGTAATTTTTTGAGGAAATGATAGTTTATTCTACAATGACATACTGTTGCTTCTAATGATACTACCTTCAGTCTTTATAAATTAGAACAAAGAGAGGTGTGACCCTTGACTAGAAGCATATCTTGAACTTGTAACAGAAAGCAACTGTAAGAAAAGACATAAATGCAGACTCTTTCATCTTTATGAATGAAGACAATGATGACAAGAAAGAAAAGAAACCAAAGGTCCCAATTTATTTGTAACTCTGCACTTCTTTTTTGTGTTAAATAAACTCAAACTTCAACCTTGGAAAAATTTCAAGAAAATAATACATGTGCCCTAATCTATTCCACAAAAGTAAATATTTTTAAAAATAATATTCTTTAAGTTTCTTTATTGTTAAGTTTTCTACAGTATTACTTTTATTCTATAAAATTAAAAGCCTGACAGTTGAATAGGAAAGACTAAAAACATATTTATTCCTCCTTTTCCCTTATAATTCACATTAAAATTATAGTAATAGAATTAAATAGCAATCAACAGAAAAATGTAAAGACAATGGAATAGCAATACAGTGGGTAAAAGATAGCATTTTTTTTTGGAAAACAGAAAACAGACACATCTAATAGAGTGGAATGGAGAAGACAGTAACAATCTGAAGTGTGAGAATAAGAAAATACTGTTAAGCGGAAAGCAAGTGGTTATGTCTCAATTCCCATGAAGACTTGGGAATTGCAATATGAGCAATGGTAGAGGATCAAGTGAACAATTGTGAGACAGTGAGCAGAGAATTCCCTACTTATTGTCCAGATTGGTTAGGGAAATCTTTATTAGATGTTTATTTTAGGATTCTATGAAAAAATAGCTATTATGATTTCCATACTTGCAACCAGATGGATTATATCTTGTTAGTAATACTATCCTCCATATTGCACTAAAATTTTGGGTTAAAGTAAATGAAAATCTTTTATAAATTTAGATATTCCTTGCTGTTTCATGGAATAAATATTGTGTACATTGTATACATTCCCCAGATTGAAACAACCTAATTCTGGATAAAAATTTGAGTATATTTAAATACATTTTTGGATGGTATGAAAGTGATAGTCCTTAAGACCCACAAAACAGGTAAAATCAAAGTCAAGAAGAAAATGAGGGCAAAAAATAAGTATTACCCTGTAGGTTTCTACCTACCACTGCAGTCCTCGAGAATCTGCTTTGGAGACTACATAGTGTATAGGGGAATTAAGATAAATTTAGGTAACATTAAAGAAAGAAAATATAATAGGAGGTTCCCATACAAATCTGAAACCCTAAAGGAATATAATTGTAGAATAAATATTAAGAGCAAAATCTAAGAGAAAAAGTGTCAGCAGAAACAAATCCATAAATATTCACATATCAAAATTACTGCACACAGACTACAAAATATCTATATTAAATATATTTAAATAAATAAAGCCTGAAAGTAGGATCAGGGAATAAAAACTATTAATAGTTAACTTTTGGTTGATTATCTGATGCCTAGTCAAATAATCCCAGTGGTTTATAACAAATCTTACTCTTTCACTAATATTGCAGGCCAGCTATAGCATGGCTATGGCCCTTTTCTACTGATTTCTTCTTTCTGGAAACACACTGAAGAAACAGCTCCTATCTAGAACACTGTCTTTCTCAGGGAAGAAGAATGATTTAAAAAACTGAGTTGACTCTTGATCTTTTGCTTACTAATGATATGTATCATTTCTGCTTGCATTATATCAAATAAAGCAAATCATCTGCCTCATCTTGTAGTCAATTCTGTTATCAAAGGGGAAGGGAATTATATTCCTCTCACAAAGAGGAGCAGTATAATTCAGATGGCAGTTGACAAAAGACGTATAGTCTTTTCTCAGAAAGAGGTGGTGACTCACTGGGAAAATAGAACAATTAACGCCAGTATATTTGGAAACTTTTAAAGAGAACTTCTGGAAACAAAAAAAAATTTGAAAACATTTACTTAAATAGATTTATTAAATGGAAGATTATATAGAACAAAAGGAAGAATTAGGAAACTGGAAGTTGGATCTAGGAACGTACCTAAAACACTATCCGTGAAGGCAAATAGTTGAGAATTATGAAAAAGGGTCTAAGAAAAATGGATAGAAGGGAAGTTGTACCATGCATCTAATCAAAGTTTCAGAAGAGATAATTAAGAAAGTAGGAAAGAGTCAAAGTACACAAGTAAAATAAATCTAAAATCAATTTTCAAGTACACAAGTAGAATAAATTAAAGAGAATCTATAACTATATACAAAAGAATAAAATTCTTTTATACTAAAATCAATGATAATCTCGTAAAATATAGCCGAGATAAATGAAAAATAGCCTACAATGAAACATATCATACATATGATATCATAATGGAAATTAGAAAATGATTACATTTGAATATTAAATAAAACTATATATATTAGGACTTTCACTTGAAGATGGTTTTAGAAACTTTAGGAACTTTAGGATAGTTTTAGAAAGACCAATGCTCCTGCTGGAAACCATTAAAAAACACAAAGTCACATGAGTAATCCAAGGAACAAAGAACAGATGAAATGAATAGAAAACAAATAGCAAAATGGTAGTCTTAAATGTAAATATCAGTAACAACATTAAATATAAGTGAACCCAGCACTAGAAAGCAGGAAGATATAATGACATGGAAAAAACAAGTTAGAATGCGGAGGGTTTTTTTGTTTGTTTTTTTGCTTAGGAGAGAAAATAAATATTTTTATTTCCTTATATTTTCAAAAAAACAATGACACTTTAAGTCCCACAATCATGATTTTTTAAATGTTACTTATACAGCAAGAGAAAGAAAAGCAAGGAGAGGATGAGGATCAAAACAAGACCTCTATGAACAAATCTGAATTAGAGTTTTGGCCTCAACGCTATGTAAATAGTTTCATTTTTAAGATCTTAAAAATTACTTTAAACATTGAAGCCAGGTGTGGTAGAACGTGCCTGTAGTCCCAGTTACTGGGGAGGCTGAGGTGAAGATCGCTTGAGCCCAGGAGCATCAGTCCAGTGTAAGCAACAAAGTGTAGACGCTACCACCCTCTAAAACTCTAAAACAACAACATTGAAACAATTGAAATTAAACTGTGCATTAAATTACTTTTTTAAATTTTTTTTATTCAGTGTATTATGGGGGTACAAATGTTTAGATTACATATATTGCCTTTGCTCCGCCTGAGTCAGAGCTTCAAGCATGTCCATCCCCTAGACGGTGTGCATCGCACCCATTAGGTGTGTATATACCGATTCCCTCCTCTTCTTTCCCATCTGCCCAACACCTGATTAATGTTACTGCTATATGTGCACTTAAGTGTTGATCAGTTAATACCAATTTGATGGTAGTATATATGGTGCTTGTTTTTCCATTCTTGTAATACTTCACTTAGTAGAATGGGTTCCAGGTCTATCCAGAATAATACAAGAGGTGCTATATCACCGTTGTTTCTTGTTGCTGAGTAGAACTCCATGGCACACATATACCACATTTTATTAATCCACTAATGTATTGATGGCACTTGGGCTGTTTCCACATCTTTGCAATTGTGAATTGTGCTGCTATAAACATTCTAGTGCAGATGTCTTTTTTGTAGGATGTCGTTTGTTCTTTTGGGTAGATG
Source organism: Lepilemur ruficaudatus (assembly GCA_963574885.1). Classification (NCBI taxonomy): domain Eukaryota; kingdom Metazoa; phylum Chordata; class Mammalia; order Primates; family Lepilemuridae; genus Lepilemur; species Lepilemur ruficaudatus. Next base: position 30,507 of record CAUYRT010075283.1, read on the forward strand.
CCCAGTAATAGGACTGCTGGATCAAATGGTAGTTCTACTTGTAGCTCTTTGAAATATCTCCACATTACTTTCCATAGAGGTTGTACTAGTTTGCAGTCCCACCAGCAGTGTATGAGTGTTCCTATCTCTTCATATCCATGCCAGCATTTATTGTTTTGAGACTTTTTGATAAAGGCCATTCTCATGGGAGATAAGTGATATCTCATTGTGGTTTTGATTTGCATTTTACTGATGATTACAGATGTTGAGCATTTTTTCATATATTTGTGGACCATTAGTCTGTCTTCTTTTGAAAAATTTCCGCTTATGTCCTTTGCCCACTTTTTGATAGGGTTATTTGATTTTTTCTTGCTGATTTTCCTGAGTTCTATATAGATTCTAATTATCAGCCCTTTAGTGGATGTGTAACATGCAAATATTTTCTCCCATTTTGTAGGTTGTCTGTTTGCTCTTGTGAGAGTTTCCATGGCTGTGCAAAGGCTTTTTAATTTGATCGTGTCCTATTTATTTATTTGTGTTGCTGCTGTGATTGCTTTTGGGATCTTCCTCATAAATTCTTTGCCTAGGCTAATGTCTATAAGAGTTTTTCCAACATTTTCTTCTAGAATTCTTATAGTTTCATGCCTTATGTTTAAATCTGTTATCCACCATGAGTTGATTTTTCTGAGAGGTAAAAGATACAGGTCCTATTTCAGTCTTCTACATGTGGCTATCCAGTTTTCCCAGCATCATTTATTGAATAAGGATTCTTTTCCCCAGTGTATGGTTTTTGTCTGCTTTGTCAAAGATTAGATGGCTATATGAGGATGGTTTTACATCTGGGTTCTCAGTTCTGTTCCATTGGTCTATGTGTCTGTTCTTGTGTCAATACCATGTGGTTTTAATTACTATAGCCTTGTAGTATAGCTTGAAGTCTGGTAAGTTGATGCCTCCCAATTTGTTCTTTTTGCTTAAGATTGCTTTTGCTATACGGGGTCTTCTCTGGTTCTATATGAAGTGTAGAATTATTTTTTCTAGATCTGTGAAAAATGAAGTTAGTATTTTAATAGGGATTGCATTGAATCTGTAGATCACTTTGGGTAGGGTAGACATTTTAACAATGTTGATTCTGCCGATCTATGAGCATAGTATGGTTTTCCACCTGTTTATGTCCTCTGCTATTTCCTTCCTCAGTGTTTTTAGTTCTCCCTGTAGAGGTCTTTTACCTCCTTAGTTAAATATATTCCTAGGTATTTTATTTTCTTTTTGCTATTGTGAAGGGTGTTGAGTCTTTGATTTGGTTCTCAGTTTGACTGTTGTTGGCATATAGGAATGCTACTTATTTCTGTACATTGATTTTGTAACCTGAGAGTTTGCTGAATTTGTTTATCAATTCCAGTAGTCTCATGGTAGAATCTGTGGAGTTTTCTAGACATAAGGATCATATTGTCAGCAAAGAGCGATAGTTTGACTTCTTCTGTTCCCATTTGGATGCCTTTGATTTCCTTTTCTTGTCTGATTGCTCTGGCTAGGACTTCCAGCACTATGTTGAATAGTAGTGGAAATAGAGGGCAACCTTGTCTGGTTCCAGTTCTAAAAGGGAATGCTTTCAATTTTCCCCCATTCAGTATGTTAGCTGTGGGTTTGTCATACATGGCTTGTGTCATTTTTAGGTAAGTCTGGTCTATGCATATTTTGTTAAGTGTTCTTATCATAAAAAGGTGCTAAATTTTGTCAAATGCTTTTTCAGCGTCTATTGAGAGGATCATATGGTCTTTGTTTTTGCTTCTATTTATGTGGCACATCACATTTATAGATTTGCATATGTTGAACCATCCCTGCATCTCTGGGATGAAGCTGACTTGGTCGTGATGGATTATTTTTTTTGATAAGCACCTGAATTTGGTTTGCTAGCATTTTGTGAGAATTTTTGCATCTATATTCATAAGTGATATGGTCTGTAGTTTTCTTTTTTTGTTGCATCCTTTTCCGGTTTTGGTATCATGATGATAATTGGCTTCATAAAACATGGTCAGGAGGATTCCTTCCTTCTCAATGTTGTCGAATAATTTCTGCAGGATAAGTACCAGTTCTTCTTTGTAGGTCCAGTAAAATGCACGTGTGAAACCATCTAGTCTGGGACTTTTGCTTTTAGGAAGGTTTCTTGTTGCTGCTTCAATTTCAGTACTTGATATTGGTCTGTTCAGGAATTCTATTTCTTCCTGATTGAGCCCAGGGAGGTTGTGTGTTTCTAAGAATTTGTCCATTTCCTCCACCTTCTCAAGTTTATGTGCATAAAGGTTTTTATAGTATTCATAGATGATATTTTGGATTTCTGAAGCATCAGTTGTAATTTCTCCTTTTTCATTCCTGATGGAGCTTATTAGAATCCTTTCTTTTCTGACGATTCATTAGATTGTTGATTTGAAGCCTTTTGGATGTAGGCATTTGTGGATATAAATTTTTCTCTCAAGACTGTGTTAGCTGTGTCCCACAGATTTTGATAACTTGTGTCTCCTTTATCATTTAGTTCAAAGAATCTTTTGATTTTCTCCTTAAAGCAATAATCATTCAGCAGAAGGCACAGTAAACACTCACCATTGTAAAATCATCCAAAAGCTAAAGGTCAAAGGCCAGATACTACAATGGCTCAAGAGAGAAAATAAAGCAACAAAGTTCAACACAGCAGGATGAATAGAAATCTGCCCCACTCATCAATTCTCTCAATAAATGTGAATGGCCTGAACTGCCCACTAAAGAGATACAGGCTGGACAAATGGATAAATATACACAAGCCAAGTATCTGCTGTCTTCAGGAAACACATCTAATCCACAAGGATGCATTCAGATTCAAGGTGAAGGGATGGAAGACAATATTTCAAGCAAACAAAAGCCAAAAGAAAGCTGGAGTGGCAGTTCTGATTTCAGATAACTTAGTTTTCAAATCAATAAAAGTAATGAAAGACAAAGATGGTCACTATATAATTGTGAAGGGTACTATCCAACAAGAAGACATAACAATTCTAAATATTTATGTACCTATCTGAGGTGCACCCAGATTCATAAAGCAAATCCTACTTGATCTAAACAAAATGATAAACAGCAACACTGTAATAGCCAGAGACCTCAACACCTTTCTGACAGAACAGGACAGATCCTCCAAACAGAAAATAAAAAAAGAAACAATTAACTTAAACAAAACTCTAGAAGAAATGGGCCTGACTGACATTTACAGAACATTCTACCCAAAAACCATGTTTTTCTCATCAGCCCATGGGACATTCTCTAAGACTGAGCACATCCTAGGCCACAAAGCATGTCTTAAAAAATTTTAAAAAAATAGAAACTATACCATGCATCTTCTCAGACCACTGTGGAATAAAATTAGAAATCAACTCCAACAGAAACTCTCATCTCTACACAGTCATGTATTAAATTACTGACATGCCAAACAGAGATCTATTTCATGTTTAAAATCACAGAATTTAGTAAGTAGGGTTATCATGGGATACATTCTAAAGTCAAAAGTACACAAATACGTTTATAAATCTTAAATTTCATTCAGTGCTCTTATTCATAGTGGTTATGTTGTTTTGGAGTTTTTGTTTTTTCATTTGTTTTTTCTTTTAATTTTAAAATGGCTCCCAATATTCTAACTCCCTAATGAACAAGCCCTGTGTAATCCCTTCCCCTTGAGTGTCAGTGGCCTGACTCAGTCAGTTGAACCTTTTTGAACCTTTTTAAAAGAGGGTGTAAGTCAGAACTATTTACTTTATCCCTTTACATACTTGTTTGAACTGTGGCAATGCAGTGTCTATTCAAAACTTTGGGGGTTAGAGGGAGGTAGGTTGAGAGGTTTCAAGTATATTATTCTAATAGGCCACAAAATGGAGATAGTATAACATTTCTTAACCTGCTGGCCACCTGGAATGTGGAGCTCCTCTGGGTCAGGAACTCCAGGGTTACTCAGAAACCCATAGTGTTCTTTACTAGTTTTTACCATCCCTCCGTTTTTTCTCTTAGTTCCACCATCTATTCTTTTTTTTTTTTTTTTTTTTTTTTTTTTTTTTTTTTGTACAAATATTTGGTTTTTTGACCAAGGGGGTTTTATTGACAGTGCAACACACAAGAAAAAAACAA
>CAUYRT010075285.1:0-14019 GCA_963574885.1 Lepilemur ruficaudatus
CTGAGTACTTGGGGTATAAGAATTTAGCTTGGTGGTGGTGTTCACCAGGGATTTTGGGGGTGGGGGGCAAACCCACATCTGAGCAATGTGGTGGGCACTGTGGAGGGGTGGGACATGCTTGAAAAATAGTTGGGGAGTGGAATTAGGGGTCTCAATAGGGGGAAGGAATTCCTCTAAAACTGATTTGTGTGATTAACTGTACATCTTGGTAAATTCACTAAAAATCATTTAATTGTACACTTAAAAAAATTTAAAAAATAAAGAATTTAGCTCTAGCCTATCAGCTGCCAGAGTGTTACTGAACTTTTTCTTTTTCAGCCCTTGTTATTGATTAGTCTAATAATTGATTAACCAGTCTTCTGTCACAGAGTACATGGCCTGGGATACCGTGAGCATTCAATGATTGAAGGCTTGTTGAATATACTATACCCATATGCCCCTTCATGGTTCATAGAACTCCCCACTTCTTAAGATATGTTGTAAAACAAAAGGAGTCTGTTTTCAATAAGTTTTGGCAACTGCATAGCATATCCCATTTCTGGAGATTCACAGTACACTGTGTATAAAATTCTCTGAGAAACTCTGCAGTAATAAGTCCATTGCACAGATTTCTTTCTTCAATAATCTGGCCAACATTTAGGGGCCTTCTGAGTCTAGGGTTTGGATTATATGGAGGAAGTGTGTTACAGTCACACTGCCTTTCTTTCCTCTACTATTAATAATTGCCACTGCTTAGCCAGTACTGACTACGCTCATGCATGTTCCCAGGCAGAGCCAGCAATAACAAATGGGACTGACAATCTTCAGCCTCCTGCTCTTGCTTTTTGCCTCTTCCTAGGTACAGACAGTCACTGACTTACCAATTTTCAACTTATGATGGGTTTTTCAGGATATAACCACATCATAAATCGAAGAGCATCTGCACTCAACTTTATAATCTCTGTGCTTTGGTGCTAAGAAAGCCAGTATTAGGCAGATCAGGATTAAGAGTACAATCCGTAGGCATCAATTAGGCATCTCAATTTGCACAGGGCTTGTCTCTGAAAATATGCTTGGTTTTCTGTTTTGAATATACAGGAATCAGCAGGTGTCTGACCTTCCTTGTTAAGAAAAAAATCTATTCTTTTGGTGAATGAGGAATAACAGCTTTCTTTTAAAATGTCATGAAGTGAAATGATATATGTATAGGTATTAGTACTGTGTCTAATGCATGAAAATGTTCATTTTACTGTTATTGTTAGTATTATTTCTAGATAGAGTGAAGCACTCATTTCGAAAAACATTTACTATTTAAAGCATATTAACAATTTTATCAGCTAGTTGGATGAGCTTCTCTGTGTTAGCCATTCAGTTATCCCTTTAGTCTTTTATCTTAATTAACATTTTTTCCTGTTTGCATCAGTTTTTGTGACAACCCTTTTACAACTGTTTTAATATTTCAAGAAAAGTTGACATTCTCAGGAATGAATCCCATGAAATTCCTTCAATATAAGTTAAGAAAGGTCATGTTGAAGGAATCATATTGCAAAATAAGACCTATATAAGTGATGATCTTTTTGTTTGGTGGAAAGAGGATTGGACTGGCAATAACGGAAGTTGAGTTCTAATTTTAGTTCTGTTTCTTTAAACACGTCTGCCTTTCACAAGTTACTGTAGCTTTCTGAGTTCCCCACACCCCTTTCCTCTATATAATAAGGGGACACTGAGAGCTTCTTTTGAGAAGAGGCAGGAACAACACTGGAGGTCCAGCTCCTTGGTTCAATAGTTACCACATTGGTGTGTAAATTAAATCAAGTTCTTTTCCTTCTCTGAATCTCAGTTTGGCCATTTGTAAAAGGGTTGCACTGAAATGGACTAGAGGATTTTGTTGTCTTTTAGTTATGTTAGACCCCAAATCCTCAGCCTTCTGATTATATAGCCTTAGAATGTAGTCCTTGTATTAGTCAGCATTCTCCAAGGAGACAGAAGCAATAGGATCTGTCTCTCGATCTATCCATAGTCTCTCTCTCTCTCTCTCTCTCTCTCTCTCTCTCTCTCTCTCTCTCTCTCTCTCTCTCACACACACACACACACGGAGAGAGAGGGAAGAGATATATTAAGGGAATTGGCTTATGTGATTAATGGAGGCTGAGAAGTCCTATGGTAGGTAGGCCATGTGCAGCCCACCTGCAGGCCCAGGGAGACACTGGTGCTAGTTTCAGAGTCCAAAGGCTGGAGAACCTGGAGATCTGATGTTCAAGGGAAGGAAAACAAGGGTGTCCCAGCTTTAGGAGAGATAAAGAGAGCAAATTTATCTTTCTCTGATGTTTTGTTCTATCTGGGGCCCCAACTGATTGGATGGTGCCCGACCACATTGGGAGAAGATCTTCCACATTCAGTCCACCAACTCACGTGCCAATCTCCCCCCGAAACACCTCACAGACACACCCAGAAATAATGCTTTACAAGCTTTCTAGGTATCCTTTAATCCAGTCAAGTTGACACCTAAAATTAACCATCACAGTCCCCTTTTTGAGTTTGGAGCCACAGGCAGATATAATTTCAGCTGAAAGCCGTGTTCTTGGAAAGTAATTTAATTTTTAAGAAAAAGAAAAAGAGGTGGCCTGTAATTTTCAGGAGGTGGGTAGTGAATCTAGTATGGTATATTTATGTGGAAATAGAATTCCTATCAAATGAGTATGTCAGTTCCATGAGGACTGGAGTTTTGTTCAGCCTTGCATTTTAGCACCTAGAACAGCACCCAACCATATTGTTGAATGAATGAATGAATGGTCTTATAGTGAGAACACCTGAAATAGTGGAGAAACCAGTTTCTTGTGTGTCCTTGACCTTGTGTGCTAGCAGTTTGTGGTCATTATAATTTGCAGTGATAAAAGCTGCTCTAAGGAGTTAGTGTTAATGTCTGGAGGCGTGACAACAACCTACATCACAGTTTCCCAAAGGGGTTAAGATCTGCATGATGATTCTAAATTGAGGATTGTTTTCCCTGCTTAACACTGTTAGTGTTGAGAGTATGAGAAATCACAGGGGATGACAATGTCTTTTTCACTTTGGTAAGGGTGGTTGAATCACCATGGTGATTACTAAAATTATGACATAGCCTCATGAGACATGTGAGATGAGATTTCAAAATTGTCAATCATGAGTGTTCCCATACACACAGAGTCCACAGTGAGACCAAGGGGTATTGTAAGTACTGTTTTATCCATTACACTTACTAGAAAGACTGGTGAACTCTTCATTGTTTTGGTCAATTCATTATGCTTTACGACACAACTGTACCTCTTGAAATTACTAAATCCTTATTAATGGTTTCCCACTGCTTTTAGAATGATATTCAAACTTCTCAGAATTGCATTTGAGTTACTTTCCATGTTCTATAGGTTCTGTCTATTTATCCCAGCTTATATCCTTCTCTCCCTTGCTCACTCTACATAGGCCACATGTATTTCTGACAATTTCTTGAGCATAGATAATTCTGCCTCAGGAGTTTCTTTTGCCGTCTGCAATCATCCAGCACTGAATCTTCATCATTTCCTATAGATCAAGTGTTACCTCAACATTTTCTGGATTATTTGCTCTCTTGTTACTTGTCTGTCACCCTTTCCCCCCACCCACCACTAAAATGTAACTTCCGTGAGGGAAGGGACCAAAAAATGCTTATTTACATTTTATCATGTGTCATGATGTTCTATGCTAGATTCTAGTTAGAGAATACTGAATAAAATATTTGTTGAGTAAACAACAAACCTAAATAGATTAAGAGAAAGAAAACTCAGTCCAGCAGTATTTGATTTCTTTAGGCATAGGAAATAAACCATGCAGGATATGGTACATAAAGTTCTAAAAGCTTTACTCCAGAGCCCTGGTCCTAGTCTCTCCACATGAAATATGTCCTCAAGTTTTTTTTCGAACTCCTTAAGGCTTTAGGCTGTGAAGAGGCACACAGGTCAGATGACTCCTCCTGAAGGAATCAGCTTACCTCTGAGGTTCTTAACTATTTGATGAATAATAAATTTATGGATTTCTTAAAATAAAGCTTTTATTGTGAGAGTGAAAGAAACAATGAGAAAAGCTAGTCTGTTTTGTTTTATTTGAACTGGCAATTCTCAAACTGAATTTTGTTAAGGCGCTAGTGCTGTCATATTTTCAAGAGTGTTTGTAGATATTCATGAAATCAAAATGATGAAAATCACTGTGTATTTTTATTAATGTAAAGTGTAGAATTATTTATTACCAAGATTTTAAATGCACACATATAAATGTGTGTGTGAGTATGTATCCATGGTGTGCCCTCCCTAAGACAAAAAATAGGACACTTAAGTAATTCTTTAGCACAGGGCTTGGCAAACTACTGCCTTGTGTCAAATCTAGCCCACTGCCTGTTTTTGTATGACTCACAAATTAAGACTGGTGTTTACGTTTTTAAATGTAAAATGTAAACTCTAAAAGAGACTATTAGCCTTTCAGCAAGAATGGTTGCTCAAAGAGTTGAGGACATTTTCTCTTGGCCCACAATATTTACTCTCTGGCCCCTTACAGCACAAATTTGCCAACCCCTAATGTAACACATAAACTTACAGCACAGTGTGCATGTTGGAAACCGTGTGATAAGTCTATTATTATAAAGTGTTCTTGGCTGTATAATTTGGGAAAATATGTACACTGTTTTATTGTTAAGGTCTCTCAATTCTGCCTTTAATTCTCTCTCTCCCTGCTAAGTAATAAAAACATCAATGATAACAATAACAATAATAATAAATAAACACTAATGATAATAAAAATAATATTCACTGGGTACTTACTGTGTTCCAGACTAGTGAGTCTATGAGCTTTTAAAAATCAAGTGTTTCCTTGATGTTTTCTTTTAGGGTTATATTAGAAACTGAATGCCACTATTAAGGCTACCTTGGTCACTCCCTTGATCAACTTTTATGTAAGGGCTCTGCCTGACACAAGCATTCCTAATTTGCTGAATGATCTTTCTAGATGTTGAGGAGACAGCCCAAAGATCCAAATGTCAGGGATTGGAGAGCAGCAGAGAAACTAAGAGGCACACCTGTGCCGTTTCTCACTGTGCTTATTGAGTTTCTTAATCAAGGTTTCTAAGAATGAATGCTCCAGGAACTTCCTCACTAGCCTCCTCCTCTGCAAGTATAGGCACATGTAAACTGTATTTTCTTATCCCTGAACTGGAGTTACCTGCTGTTGAGAGTAAGGCGAGGACTTGTTTTACTTTGGTACGTTCTATATTCCCAGATCATGTACTAAGACTGCTTATTCTATAATCACATTTAATGTTGAGTGCTGTAGCATCTCCTTCAACCAGTTCTCTTGGGTACAAGGATATCTAATTACTAGTTGCTTCATAAAGGTCAACAAACTAATACAAGCATTACATATATTTAGTATGTAGCTGTCAAAGTTCTGTGTGGAACACATAGCAGTTGTTTTGTAAACCCACATAGATGAAATTAGAATAGACTCCTGTTGATAAGCTCAGCAAATCTTAATTCTTTGAGCATTTACTAATAGCATTTTGAGATTGTTCCCACATCCTGTTAGTTACCTGTCAAGACAAATGGGAATTAACTGCTTTTTCATAATTGAGGAAAGAGAAAGGTGCATGCTATTCTTTTTATTTACTTATTTGCCTAAAAAGTGATGAGCCAAGCATTGGGTTAGTAATTGAACTTGAATCTTCTTGACTAGTAAACAATTCTCTGCCCTGTTCTGAAAAGGCTCACAAAACTGGAAACATCTTAGTATCAACAGTGAGCCATTCTTAGAATTTGAAAACAAATATCTTTAACCTCAGCATGTCTGAGAATGTCTCCACATTAAAAGCTTTGGAATGATTTTCCATAATCTATACTTTATTTCACTGTTGGTGTGCATGTGCTGGTTAGTATATAATGTGGGGAAAGAAATTACATTTTAGAGGCTCTTAGCAAGCCAGTGGTGAGCAAGGGTGAGGTCCCCTAGATGCATCAGGTGAGTATTTCTGGCATGCACAGCATGCAGGTATGGAAGAACTGGTATCCTTAGCATCACTGGTCTTTCTATCATTGTTGGCATTAAGAAGTATGTTAATATAAAACAGATTTCATAATCTCATATTTCTCCTCCAGTTTTGCCACACAGAGCTTCCTTTATTTGCCTTTACATGTTTCATTTTACTGCCTGTAAAAGAGAGTTGGTAATATCTTTGTTTGCAGGAATTATTTACATTTTAATGATTGAGGACATTTGGAGGATTCCTACACCTAACCCGTCTTCATCCTAACCTTCCTGGCTCCACTGAACCAGTGAAAGCTGAATCCCCCTTTGAAACCCAGATCAAATGTTCCTTTGAAGTGTGCGTGACCTGAGATTGCACTTGTTGTCCCTTTCTCTGCACCTTAGAGATTTTGATATCTTCCTCTAGTAAAAGTACAAACACATTGGACAATTGACAATGGCTATTTATTTGTGCCCCTTGCTCTCTCATCATATTGTGATCTGAGCATCTTTAGAGCCTAACTCAGGGCCTGGAAGAGGAGATACTATATAAATATTTGTTACATGAGTAGTGGAAAAATGAGTGAAAGAAGATTTCCTTAAGGAAAAATTTTTGTAAAATTTCGTAATGAATATTTTGTAAATAAAGGTGCATTTAGCTACAATTTCCCATTTTCCTTATGTATGGTGACTTTTGGGGCACCTGTGGATTTATCTCCTGCTACTATCCTATCTATACACTGAACTCTGCCAGCCCCAACTGAATAGACATTTCTCACACAGGTCAAATCCTTTCAAATCTTCTTGGCAGTCCTCCTACATGTTTGAATCTTACTGTCTTGTTTTCCTAGAAACTTTCTATTCCAAGCAACTTGCTTGCACATGATGTATAACCTTTTCTTGTGAAGACATGTTCAACATCCGAAGACCAAAATGACCACCCCTGCACGTCCTTCTCTAACCCTTTGTTCCTTTCTCTGTCTTAGCAGGAAACTCCTTTTAGTGGGAGTGGGAGTTATCAGTTTATTCTTCTGCCCCCTCATGAGGAAATGCAAACTCTTTGATGGCAGGAATTCATGCTTGTCTCAGGAATGCAGAACTGACGTTATATAGTAATCTGTTTCATGTGGATTTTAGGAAACCATAACATTTACCAGAATACTATACCCCAAAATACATCTTGTTATTTCAGATTTCATTTTTAAACTCTCTTTCATTTCTTTCAGGATTTGGAGAGCAAATAGAATGAATGGCAAGTTTGCACAATTTTAAGGATCTCACAAGTTTCTTGCGTGATCACCTTCTTTTTAGCTAAGGCTTTTCCCAGGAGACATTTAACCTCCTTTCTGAAATGATACAATTGTTCAGTTCACTTGACCTTCTGCTTTGTCTTTAATCACTTGGATTTCTCATTTTGACAACTGTTTACAAATTCATATGATAATATTCTTTGCTAAGACTATGATTTACTATAAAGAAAACATGGAGTTCAACTAAAGAACGTACATTTTTCATCAGACACAAAAGATTTCAAGGAAGAGAAAGTTGTAATTCATTCTTAGACATTCAGTCAGCTATTATTGTGGATAATTGTGCACGAAATAAAGCATTTCAATGAAATCTGCTATTGACCCTAATTTTTAAAAGTTTCTTTAATCCTGGTCTTTTGGCAACTGTCCCTCACCCTTATCTCTATCTACTTGCTTACCATGGGTGCTTAAATATTCGTAGAATTTTTATTTAATAGGAAGTGACTTTGAAGGAAGAATATTATAATGTAATACGGAATGGGAGTCAGGGGTGTTTTTAGTGTTGTTCTGCTAGATAATTTGAGGAGAAAAAATTTCAGGGAAGAGTGAAGCAAATGGAGAACAGAAGTAGAAATAACATATAAAGAGACTTCCAGTTCCCTCAAAGCCACTCGGTCTATCAATAAAGCCCCTTTTTAGCTCAAGTAATTTAAAGTTTAGTTTCTGTTATTGCAAGTAAGATTTTATAACTAAGAGAAAATTTCAAAGTCACGTTCTGGTATTTGAAGAAAATGAAGAATCTATATGAATGTGTACGGACATAATTTAACTAGAACATTATCTTCCTTCCTTCTGTTTGGCCTCCATTCAGGTGGCTGTGATAAGGATCCTGATCCTATATTTAAATGAAGACTTTGCTCTGGCCAAAAAATTGTGTAATTTCATTATTTATAGACTAATGAACTCCTACCAATGAATACTTCAAGTTTCTGTTACCCACCTCCAGGGATATACCCTGAAATTAATAAATCTGTAGAATAAGACATAGCTATGTGCCCCACACAATGAGAATAATTTTAGGAAGAAGAGATGGAATTGTATTATCAAAATTTGAATGTGGAAAGTCCACTGAAGTTACTGATGCTTTTTGTAGGAAAAGTGGCAGGATAATGGTATATATGTTGCAAGGTATTTTGTTTTATACGTTTCTCTAAACCTCTTCCACAAAGTTTTCTGAAGCTAGCTAGACATGTATTCATAGCTTCACATTCTTCTGTCTACTCTCAGCTGTCTCTGATGCACATCACCATTTTGACAAGATAAAATATGTTGAGGATACATGTGAACTGTGAGGACAGTTTCCTATTTTGTTAAATTCTCCATTATTTCTTAAATCTTGGTTTTTGAATTGTACAGTAAATACTAATAATCTGAAGTTTTAATCTTAAGAATATTAATTTTATTAATATTTAATGATTGGTCTTAAGTATTAATGATCTTAAGAATTCACTTAGTCACGTATATGTAATTGCATAGAAGCCATGTTGTTTAGTAATAATAGCTAACATTTATTGAGGGATTATTATACTTCAGGTAGTCTTCAAAGCAGAGATTGTGTGTTATTTTATTTAATACCTACAAATCAGGATGAGGTAGTTACTTCTATCATCTCTATTTTAAAAATTAGAAAAATGAAGTAAAATGAGTTAAGCAACTTGCCTGAGGTCACATAATTAGTACGTGCTAATCACGATATAAACTTAAGATCCTATATCCGGAACCCTATACTTAGCACTTCTCATGGTAAAAAGGTCACTGAATTAGGAGGCCTGAGTCCAAGTCCTGACTTTACCACACTATGTCATGGCACCTCTTATCCTAATTTCCTGTCTGGTGGGTGCGATAAGACCTGTCTCAACGAGGTGTGGCAGTTAAATATGCAGCTTTGCTTAACAAGCTGTGTGAACAGTGCACAGGAACTGACCAATATAGTTTTATTGGATCCAACATCTACATCAAAGGTTCTCAACTTGAGGTTGCTGGTAAATTAGATCCAACTGTTATATGCATGTACACCTATACTTTATTATGGATGGGTAGTCTGAGTTTGTAAAATATTATCTAAGGAATCTGCAACATCAAAAGAGATATAGACTACATGAACATCTAATTTATCTTCTCAACCAGAAGATCTTTGAGAAATAAAAGAGGCACTATTAGAAATTACATTGAGAAAACAGATCTAAGCCAGGACATATGTTCATTCTATAAATAATGGATATAAATACACATTCCTGAGTTTTAGTTTGCTCTTATATACAAATAAAGAGGTCAAGTTAAATTATCCCTTAGGGTCCTTCCAGTTCTATGATATGACTTTTTTCAGTTAAATTTCAATCCAACTGGCTCAGTATACCAGTCAGATCATTTAAGACTGCCTCTTGTTGTCATCTGTCATTTGAGAGGATAAACCACATTTACCACTACATTTAGCTAAAATATCACTTGTGAAAGCAAATGTGCAATGACAATAAAGAAAAAAATAAAAATGCCAATCCAAATATAAATGGATTTTGAACTAGTCTGTTACACATCATTCAGGATGCCATACTCATCCATTGAATACAGAATTATGTGATGATCTGTTTTCTTCAAAGTCCTGAACAGCAACATCCTATATCAAAGTAGAAATGTTTAGATATTCACTGAGGCTTAGATCAGCAAGGCCTTTCATCTAACTCTGGGCATGATATGACAATTCTACACCTGCTTTAAAACCTCACAAGAGCATCAACACACTGGTTTGGCTACTTCCAGGGGTCAAGTATCTTTAATGACACAATGGAACAAGGGTCTTAACCTTTTTGGTGCATTGTTAGATGGTGTTATTACCATCCTGGACTATTGATGGTGTTCTATTGCTATCTATCTTGACCTGGGACCTGTGTCTTTTCTAAATATACCTTGGGGTTCTTCTGGGGCTTTGAGTTTATGACAAAGATGAACACACAGACCGGTGTCCAGAATAAAAAGTTGTTCAAGAAATATTTGTTGGATGGAAGGAAGGAAAAATTATGAATTTCCAAGAGAAAAACAAGGGATAGTTTTAGTTATTCTTTTTTTATGGTCTTATGCTGATATTTATGTCATTAAATACAATAAAATATTATGGACTGAAGATCTGATTAAGTACATGTCCTCAGAAAGCTATGTTGTCTTTCTTTTTACATTATAGTAACATAAGCATAATATAAAATTTATCATTTTAACCATTTTAAAGCATATAATTCAATGGCATATAACTCAATGGCATTAAGGACATTCACAATGTTGTGTGGCTATCACCACTATTTAGTTTCAGAATTTTTCATCACCCCAAATGGAAACCCTGTACCCATTAAGCAGTCACTCTACATCTTCCCTTCCCCTGAGCTCCTAGAAATCACAAATCTATGTTCTATTCCTATGAATTTTCCTATTCTGGGTATTTAGTATAAGTGAAATCATATAATAGGTAGTCTTTTGTATCTGGCTTCTTTTAGATAGCATGTTATCAAGGTTCATCCATGTTGTAGCATGTATGAGTACTTTGTTTTTTATGACTGAATAATATGCTATTGTATGGATATACTACATTTTGTTTATCCATTCACTCTTTGATGGATCTTTGTTTTTGTTTCTACTTTTTGGCTACTATAAATAGTGCTGCTGTGAATATTTGTGTACAAGTTTTTGTTTGAACACTGTATTCAATTCTTTTGGCTATATAGCTAGAAATAGAATTGCCGTGTCATATGATAATTCTGCCTAACTTGTTGAGGAAGGAACTGCCACATGTTGTCTTTCTAGCTAATTAAAACATGAACTACATGGCAGATATTACAGATAACCATCCATATTCATACTTCTCTCATAGTTTAGGGTTGCTCTTAGGAAGCAGATGCCCAGCTGGGGATTGTATTTCCCAGAAAACTGGAATTTGGGTGAGTGCACATGATTAATTCTTGCCAGTAGAATCAGAGTAGATGTGAAATGTGTGAAGTGTAGGGCCAAGATTATGAGAATGTGGGTATTTCTCTATCTCTGTCTCCCTTTTTCCAGCTTGAGGTAGATGAGCACAGCAGCCTTGGAAATCATACATGGACAATGGTAGAGGGGCCAGATGTGAGGGGTCTTGGTCCCAAATTATTTCTGGGGGAATCTATCTTTGATCAAAAATACCTTAAATTTTACATGAGTAATAAGCAAACTTTTATCATCTATGAGCTATAGCACATACTAGGGTTTGTTTAATTCAATTGCTACTTTTACCTTTAATAACACAAACTACAAGTTGAAAAGATAAGAAATACAGAGATGATAAGAAAGTTCTCTCTACCTCCTTTCTGTTCTCAGCTTATCCTACCTGCCTTTAATTGTTAAAGCTTTGTTGAAAAGCCTGAAGAAGAAAGTCAGGAAGCTCATGTCAACATGGTCCTAAGGGGTACACAGGCTTATTGTCAGGCCCAAATTGTGGGGAAGTACATTCCAAGCATGTTCTCATAGCGTGTGCAATGGTACAAAACCTCTTGATCTTTTTTTCCCTGAAACTAAAAGTAGCAGGATATTGCTGGAGCTTAGATGGAGATTGACTATGTTGGGAGAGAGAATTGTGTTGGGGAAAGGTAGAGGTGGCCAGACAGTGCACAGAGATCAGAGTATGGAGGGTTCCAGATATCACAATGCAAAGTTGGTACTTTTCCCATCACGTATGTTCTATCATGACGTGTATAGTTTTGAATGAATTTTAGAAGTGTTGCCCTTTTTGGTGGCCAAGAAGGATTTCTCTTGCAATAATAGCACTTGTGGGAGTTGGTCCTAATGTGTCTTAAAGAAAGGCAGAAACTACAGGCTAGTAAAACTATGCAATCTATTATAGACATATGACAATATTGTAGTCCAAGCTCAATTTCTCTGGCGAGTGTTTCCCATAGGATCCATGGGTGTGGATTTTACCACTAGTTCTCTAGTAAGCCCTGTAACTATACACAGAAGAGGGTAGAGAACACATCTGGAGATACTAAGCTAGCACCTCTCCTTTGTCCTGGGATGTTTGTTTCTATCACTGTGTTGGACTGGATATCCTATTGCATGTGACTATAATAGGCCTTTTTGGGTAAGACTTTTTAGGCACCACAGGTGAGATATACAAAAAATAATAAGTTACTTGTGTCCCTGATTCTGAGCCAGCAGGTCTCTAGTCCCTAACAAGGCTAGTTTAGCTTGCCAAGTAAGAGATGCTGGTGCAAGAGAGGTCCTTGCTTATCCAAAGCTACCTTGAATTCAGTGTCATCTCTTAGGAATGGAATCGATTGACCTGACATTTTCATAATTAATAACAGATTTCCACATTGTTCATATATTTACATATATTTTAAAATATTTTAGTGTGATGACTATATATACTGTGTTCCTTATTCATTTAGGGACAGGATGTGATGTATTTTCTTTAATAAATTTATTAAAATTTATTCCAACAGTAACTTCAATAAACTTTATTATAGTAGTTTCACTTCTTACTGCTCAATCATTATACTTGCAGTTGGACTTTACTCCGGCATTGCTTGCTTTCCTTAATGAGGCAACATGCAGTTTGCATTTGTTTTCATTTTTTAATGCATCCTTAAAAACACTATTTATTTTGCCTTAGAAACTGTTTTTCCTTTATTTTCCAACAAAAATATTTGGGGTTTAATTAAAACCATCAAAAATGCTGTTAAAAGATCATTAGTAAAAACACCTGCTGCCGTTATCAGAGAGCATTATTTTCCCTAGAGCCCAAAGGAAGCTTTAGCTTGTGGAAATGTGCCTATCATATGCTTTATGGAATTGCATTGCTGGATTTTTGCCAGGGTTTGGAAATTTTTATCCACTCATCTCAAAAGCTATTCAACTTTGGAAAGTTTGAGAAGTGCTACACCCAGGTGAACCAAGTGCCTTCCGATCTATGAATAAACTTGGGCTCCAGATACAGGCTGGAGAACCTCACCTTCAATTTTAAATCAGGTGCAAGGGGAACTGGGTAAAGTACAGGGATACTCACCATTGCACTTCTGCCACATCAAAACGATCCTAGATCTCTGCTGTCTGCAGCACATTTGAGATTTACCACTGGAAGGAGCTAGAGTAAAGAGATTGAAAGAACACACCCACAACTGAGTATCAATGTGGTTAAAAATGACATAGAGGAAATGAAAGGGGGGGGACAAAAGAAAAAGAAAGACTAACCTTACATTCTGAAAGGCAGACACTCAGGTTTGAAATTTCATGGTGCAGAGATACATAAGGTCATTTTAAAAATTTGAAATGTGGAACTTGTGCGTGAAAGTCATAAGACAATAGCTTGAAAGACTGTCATTTCCTTTTATTTTGCTTGCATCAAAGATTCAAAAGGAAAACAGTAAAGGAGATGAAGAAGGAATCAGAGATTATTACTCTAACTCAGAGAACCCTTAAATCTTTACAAAAAAGAGATCTGAATTAGGGGTCTCAATAGGGGAAAGGAATTCCTCAAAAATTGATTCATGTGATTAACTGTACACCTCGGTAAATTCACATTCAATTTTAATAGGTAGGCCACGGGGAAGGTACCTGAGTGGGCCAGGGCGGGTAAGGTCCATCTCCCCAGGCTGATGTATTCTGTGTGCACCAGAAAAGCTCAAGCTTGCACTCTGCAGTGCTGGAATAAAGTTTGCTTTGGTGCCTAGCCTGGATGCCTGGATTGCAAACC
>CAUYRT010075286.1:0-17480 GCA_963574885.1 Lepilemur ruficaudatus
CAACCTCAAACTCCTGGGCTGAAGGGATCCTTCTGTCTCAGCCTCCCAAGTAGCTGGGACTACAGGCATGCGCCACCATGCCCGGCTAATTTTTTCTATCTATATTTAGTTGGCCAAATTAATTTCTTTCTGTTATTAGTAGAGACAGGGTCTCGCTCATGCTCAGGCTGGTTTCGAACTCCTGACCTTGAGCGATCCACCCGCCTCGGCCTCCCAGAGTGCTAGGATTACAGACGTGAGCCACCGCGCCAGGCCCTGCCTTTTGTCTTAAAGCTCTTTTACCCAGGCATCATTGAGTGCACTCTAGTGCCAGCATATGTATTTCAGGACATTATTAACAAGTCATCTTATCTCTGGCCGTTGTGCCATTTCAGATTTTGAGCCTGTTACCTCTTAATCCTTCCTATAAACTTAAAGGGTACCTTCTTAAATGTTTATTTATGTGACAATCTCCCCCTCTCTGAGCCCTGAATCCTCTTATAATTAATTAATTATTCTCCCTTGGAACTTTCTCTATCTGTAATATCTTTGTGTTATGGTAAGCAGGGCTAGTATTCTAGTTCTACACCAGGTATGATTTTATACAGATTGTTTTCAGTTTGGGTCATGAGAGCACAAGACCAGATCTTTTAAAAATACATATACTTCTTCAATTAGGCATTATTTGTTGATTTTATCAACTCATTAATCCAACCAATAATTCTTCAGTGTTTACTCTGTCAGGTATTAGGGAAAGAATAGTCAGCAAAACAAAAGCCATGCACACATTAGGTGTACAGTCTAGTGGAAAAGATAAACAATAAGCAAATAAATATATAATGTGATATCCAATAAGAGCTTTGAAAGAAAATAAAGCAGAGTAAAGGGCCAGAGAGAGCTTAGAGGACTGTTTTTTTAGATAAATTATTAGAGGCCTCTTTAAGGAATTGACATTTAAACAGAAAAATGAATCAAGAACATCAAATGTTTAATGTTTACCATTTGACCAAGCAATTCTACATGTAAGTTTCACCCTAGGAAAATAATCAGGACTGCATTATGAGCAGTATTGTATATAGTAATTAAACATAAAACAGCCTTATATGTGTAAAATGAAGCATTGGTCAAATAAGTTAATAGTATAACTATTATTTGTTGAAAGATTTCTGTCAGGAGGATAGAGAACACTGTATATATTGTGATCACTCCCTATTTAATGTTTATTTTTATATGTGTTTAAATGCGTAGGAAAAAATCTAGAAGAATAAATACCAAAATGTTGGAAGCAGTTTTCTCTGTGTTAGGGAAATAAAGATCACTTTGGTTTTTTCTCTTTAATTATCTGTATTTTGACATTTTTCTGCTTAGACAATTTAAGCAACAGCTCTGCCAGCTTGGGCTATGCAATAGCTACAATCTTGTATAAGTGGTTCTTTTATTCCTAACTCCTATGGGCTAAGAAAATGATGGATAAAAATATACTTTTGTAGCCCAACTGCAGAGGTTACACATCGATATTGAGAGTCTCCGGGAGGAGAAGGACAGTGAAATCACAAGCACTAGAGATGAACTGCTTAGTGCCCGAGATGAAATTTTGCTCCTTCATCAAGCAGCAGAAAAGGCTGCCTCTGAGCGGGACACTGACATTGCTTCTTTACAAGAAGAGCTTAAGAAGGTGCGAGCTGAGCTTGAGCGGTGGAGGAAAGCAGCATCTGAATATGAGAAGGAAATCACAAGTCTGCAAAACAGTTTTCAGCTTCGATGTCAACAGTGTGAGGACCAGCAGAGAGAAGAAGCAACAAGATTGCGAGGTAAATATATTTTACATAAAGCTCTTAACTTTTGGCAATGATAACCTTTTTTTTTATTCCTGTTCCTTTCACACGTGAGGAGATAACTTCTTGTACAAAATGACCTTTTTTTGATAGCAATCGGTTATATAAAGCATTGTTTCTATACTGGAGCTAAAGACACATACTTCAGATCTTTAAGTTCCACAATAAATTTTTAAAAATTTTATAATTTTATATTTTGTTTAAATACTATTAAAAATTATTTGTCTTATAAAAGTGAACTGGAAGAAAATACTCAAGTTCAAGATGATAGAACTTCCCTGAGAGATAGATGCAAAGTAATAGGAATCAAAGAATAACCATGTAAAATCTATATGCTTTTAAGTGGGGGAGGGGAGCTTACTATGTTCTTCTCTGAATTATTTCCCTGTATCCTTTGCATTATTTTAGAAGTTATGTTCCTATATTAAAAGCATGTTTTGGGACTATTTCAGGTGAACTAGAGAAATTGAGAAAGGAATGGAATGTATTGGAAACTGAATGCCGTTCTCTAAAAAAGGAAAATGTTTTGCTATCATCAGAACTGCAACGGCAAGAGAAGGAATTACACAAGTATGCAAGAACTCTCTCTTTTTTTAGCTTCAAAATATTTCTTTATCTTAAATTTTCATCTAATTTAAATTGAATTTTGATAAATACCTTACAGGAGCAAAATGTTCGGCCAGATTCTGTTTGGCTATTTGGCAGGTTAACCATACTAAATAAATACTTTGACAGTTTTTTTTCTGCTGCCACCATCATCCTACATGTCCTTTCCTTGTACTCAAGCAATAAATTTGTTAAGGGCCCCTTCCCCCCTAAAAAAAAAAAAAAAACCCTAAGCAAATACTAAAAGTCTTAGTAGTTGAACTTGCCCTATAAACTAATTAATGAATTTCAAATACAAATTGTTTTTCTTTCACACCAGTGATCCCTTCTGTTAGTAAGGGTGACCAGGAAGTGACTTTAATAAAGAATTTGTACTACGAAAAGACAAAATTCAGCTTTTGAATTTCAAACAAGGTTATATGAAGAATAATAATAATATATAAGATCAAGAATTCTCTAAAACCAGTTAAATCTTTCTAGTATCCAGTACCTTATAAGCAAACCAATGAATGCATTGGATGTATTTCAGTAAATTTAGTGGAATCCTGTTTTTGAACCAACATTTGTCATATTTAAATTTAAAATTGGTTTATTCTTAAAAATTTCATCTATTCCATATTTTTAATTTTTTAAAACAATGTTTGTGTTCTAATTTAGAATATCAAAATAGCACGTTTCCTACTGAAGCCACTCTTAATTAATCCCAGCTCCCTCCCCTCAAATATACCAAAAATGAGGGTCATTACTCTCTTCTTAGCCTTGTATTTACATTCCTAGAGAGCATTGAGGTTAGCAAAACTCAATAATTTAAGGTCAGTTCTCATAGAAAACCAGCTTTAGGGGAAAATAATAAGGAACAGGACTAGATATATCAGAAAATAGTAAGCTTTGGCCGGGCATGGTGGCTCACACCTGTAATCCTAGCACTGTGGGAGGCCGAGGCGGGTGGATCACTCGAGGTCAGGAGTTCGAAACCAGCCTGAGCAAGAGCGAGACCCTGTCTCTACTAAAAATAGAAAGAAATTAGCTGGCCAGCTAAAAATATATAGAAAAAATTAGCCGGACATGGTGGTGCATGCCTGTAGTCCCAGGTACCCGGGAGGCTGAGGCAGACGGATTGCTTAAGCCCAGGAGTTTGAGGTTGCTGTGAGCTAGGCTGACGCCACGGCACTCTAGCCTGGGCAACAAAGTGAGACTCTGTGTCCAAAAAAAAAAAAGAAGAAGAAAATAATAAGCTTCATTATCTGTTTAGAAAAGCAAATTGTAATGTGGATTATACATTTAAAACAATTTACTCTCTGAAAGAACAAGATGTGCTGGTTCATTTTGTAAAACCGCTTCTTATAATACCCTGTGTTCTCAATACAAATATCCACAAAGTGCTTTTATTTTCTCTTCTAGTGTGGTAACTTTCCTTAGCCTTTTTATACTTTTTTTTTTTTTCCTGAGACAGAGTCTCACTCTGTTGCCCAGGCTAGAGTGCCATGGCATCAGCCTAGCTCACAGCAACCTCCAACTCCTGGGCTCAAGCGATCCTCCTGCCTCAGTCTCCCGAGTGAGTAGCTGGGACTACAGGCATGCGCCACCATGCCCGGCTAATTTTTTCTATATATTTTTAGTTGGCCAATTAATTTCTTTCTATTTATAGTAGAGACAGGGTCTCGGTCTTGCTCAGGCTGGTTTCGGACTCCTGACCTTGAACTATCCACCCACCTCAGCCTCCCAGAGTGCTAGGATTACAGGCGTGAGCCACCGCACCCGGCCACCTTTTCATACATTTTATATGTATGACTTTTTGAATGTGATGAAATAATTCATAAAAAAGAATAAAAACAAATATGTGTTTATAACATGTAATAGTTTGTAAATGCAATTCCAAAATATGAGTAAGACAAAATAAAGTCCCAAACAACAAATACACATACACAGAAACATATACACACGTGCTCACGTATTAATTAAAGAGTGTACTGATTATCTGTGTAACAGCATATTTGAATAACTTGTTTGGTGTAAAGTACGTGTAAGATGATGATGCAGATACCCAAGTTCTTTACATTTGGAATACATTAGGATCTTAGTCCACTTAGTTTGGTATTCCATCAAGCAATAAGTAACAATGTTTGATTACCAGTGTTGATTGTCTTAATTATCTTGTTTTGAAATTATTTACATTTTAAAGATTCAGACTAGATCTTTTATTTTTGAGATGTGATGAATTAGAATCTGGCAGATTGTTAAATACTGTTTTTAAATTACTTCAAATTTGTTTAGGTGTTGAAAAGCAAGCCTACAAACTCCTTTTGAGTAGAACCATGTGGTTTAAAAATACTAAGTCCCAGAAAGGTAGAATATGTTAGATCATTGGTCAAGTCATCTGCCTAAAGTCACATAAAGTATTTGAGGCAGTTTAATTCTGTGTCTTAAACTTTTCTGGTGCAGTAGTTTTCCCTAAATTTATTTAGTAAGCCTCCCCCAGCATTTTAAGTAGTATTTAGCAGCTAGTCTTTCTTTACAGGGTCTTACGTGCCATTTACTTCCTAGCTGTATTTGCCTGGCAAACAGCAGACCCACCCGTAAGAATCTTCATATAATACAACCGGGATGGGATTTATACTCTGTAGTACCTCAGTTACAGTATTGAGTCTGATTCTTGAATGACCCATTCTGGAAGATATAAGACTGTCACCTTGAAAAACCTTATACTCCTTTAGCTATTTAAGGGAGCCAAATTCTCTAACTCAGCTATACTCTATAGTTCTTTTGTTCTCTGTTTTCTGTGACGTAGAAGAAGGAGTTGAACAAGGAATTTTTATTCATGCATAGCAAGCTGTTATAAATCATATGTCAATCAGATTTTTTACATCAAGTTATAAAAGTAATCACAGAATTTAAGGTGGAGAACAACCCCAGAAATTATTGCGTTCCACCCTCTTGTTTGACAGTAGAGGGCCCTGAGACTCTCCTTTTGTTATTTGTGTCTATCTCACAGGGTGCCTGGCACAGATCCAAGAACTCAGGAAATGTTTACTCAAAGAATGAAATGTGCCAGTTAAGTAACTTGCTCAACATCCCACAGTTATAGTGGGAGGACTAGGGTCTAGAACCCAGCCTCCTAGTCCTTCGTCTTATGCTTTTCCTCCTAATTTGATGTGTCTTCTGATTTGAACAGGTTTATCTTATTTGAGTTGATAGTTGGCTCCTAAGCTTTTAAGTTTCTGACCACCATCCTATTTGTCAAGTATTTAAACTTACAAGAAAATAGTTGAAATATGTTTATTCTTTTCCTGTAGAAGACCTATACTGAATCTTTATGATATAATTAATATAATTTGATATAACAAAATACACAATTAGTCACCTCCTGCTTCTAGTTTTTAAATGTTGACTTTTGTGTATATTTGATAGGGTAGTTTTACTTGCAGTTTTTGGTGTTTTAATGCTTTTTGTTTATTGAAAATATCTTACTTTTTTACACTTTTTTCCCCTCCTCTGAAATCCATTCTACCCCTCCTGGTGAAATGCATAAGAAATTGGACTCTCTGCCTGCTGTGTCCATTTTCTACCTGTGACTAACTATCTGTCAATATTTATGTTGCAGTTCTCAGAAGCAGAGCTTAGAGCTTACCAGTGATCTCAGCATCCTTCAGATGACTAGGAAAGAGCTTGAGAATCAAATGGGATCCTTGAAAGAACAGCATCTTCGGGATTCAGCTGATTTAAAAACTCTTCTCAGTAAGGCTGAAAACCAAGCAAAGGATGTACAGAAAGAGGTAAAGGGAAAAGACATTATGAGCCCAATTATGGTTGGACTTAAAGCCAAAAGCAAATCAGATATCCATGCTAGTTAGAAATAAAAGGAAGCAGAAGTCACATTACCTGTCACAAAGTTGATACTTGGAACATCCTGCTTGGTGATTTCTAGCTGTGTATCAAGATCCATATATAAATTCATTATAGTAGGGTTGATTCATTAGAATTCATTAGTAGTAGGGTTGATCTCAAAAATATAAATACACTAAATTTACTATACTAAAATTACATTTTAATTTCTCTCTACCAATTAGTTGACCTACATGAGAAGCCCTTTGTATCAGATCACTTGATCCATCGTTTATATTTCAAAGAGTATCATATTTACCCACAAATACTTTTGGAAAGTAAACTAGGGCAATACTATAATGCTGTCTGAACCCTTCAGGTGAAATTGGCCTGAAAAGTTACTTAAAATTCACCTCATAGCCAGCCAGCCAACACATGTTCTATGACCTTTTGTTTTCTCTCCTCCTACCTCCTTTTCCCCTTCTTCACAAATATGCATGCTCACTTTTCATGTCATTTTGCTTAAAACCTTGATTTGGATGGCTTTTTAAAAAATCATGTTAAAAATGATAAGGATTAACTTTGGGCCAGAGACCCCACCCAACTTCTTCCTGAATAAGGCAGGCACCTTTCACTTCCCAAAGCCTTGAGGTTGACAGCAGGACAGTGAGTGCTGCATTCAGTCCTGCTGGCCTCATCCCACTCCCTGCATTGACTCGTGCCTGGCCAGCTCAGGGGATGGAGAAGGCAAATACAATTTGATCTAAACGGGGACCACCCCAGTTGTACAGTCTCTTAAAAGGGTTCTTGGTCTTGGCACAGTGGCTCATGCCTGTAATCCCAGCACTTTGGGAGGCCAAGGCAGGAGGATCACTTGAGGCCAGGAGTTCAAGACCAGCCTGGAGAACGTAGTGAGACCTTGTCTCTACAAAAAAAAAAAAAAAAAAATTAGTTGGGCATGGTAGCATGTGCCTGCAGTCTCAGCTACTTGGGAGACTGAGGATGGGAGTATCGCTCGTGGCCAGGAGAGGTTATAGTGAGCTATGATCACACCCTACTGTACTCCAGCCTGGGTGACAGAGTCAGACCCTGTCTCTTTAAGAAAATAAATAAGTTTTTAAAAGAAGGATTCTTTATAAATTAGAAGGAAGTTGAAGAAAACTTTTAGTCTTCAATAAATGAATTTTCCCAAAATTGTTTTTAGATTTACTTGATCAATGCAGTATTTCTTTGCACTTTCTTTATAATATCTTGAATTTGGAAATGATTGTTGTTCTTCTGCCTTTATGTTTGTTCCTAAAGAAAAAAATACTGTAACATTTTATATTTTCTTGTGGACATATTGATTTTGTAATATGTTCGTTTTTACCTTGCTAAGGTTATGTGTTTTAGGAGAAATCTCATTTTATTTGGTTGGAACACAAGTTCTGTGCCAAAGTAAATATCTTAGTATTGATACTGTAAGCACTTTGTGTCCTTCCAGTCCATATGCCATAATTCTTTCAAAATCTGGGAAGAATGCTGCGGTTGGAAGATGCTTCTGTTGTATGTTACTATGAATGCATTAGCCATTTTGTTGCATTATTTGTTTGCCTGTTTTTGGTCACTGAGTAATCAGTGCAAAATGCTATTTCCAGAATGGCAGTGGCATGTTGTCACAGCATCTAAATTGTTGATAGTCTTGGATTGCATTAAATGCAGCACATTTAAAAATATGTCTGATCTTGTCAATATGTTTCTTTTCTGTTTTCCTGTTTACTGTTATCCATTGTGAAATGATGTGTAGTCGTCATACTCCTTTGTAATGTGAAATTGCTCTCTCTGTTTGTCCTAATGCCAACGTATTAGGTACTAGTCTATAACTAAAATGTTCTTTAATGAGGTTCTTATCTCTGTGTAATCCATGCAGATGAGTTATTACCTTTTATTAATGCACATATATTCCCCCTCAACGTTTCCCCTTTGTTCTCCTTTCTCTCATAGAATCATGCTTAATGTACACAGTTTCTCATCGTGTATCTTCAGCACTATAAAAGGCAAAATATTACAAGCTAAGCAAGCCCAGACATTATTTTTATGAAGACTAACCGAAGTATTGGTAATACTGTGCAGTATTTCCCTCTTAATCAGGACTGAGCTCATTTCTCACCTCAGAGTTAGAAAGCAAGATGGAGCAAAAATGATATCCAAGCAGGGTGTGACACTATGGCTGCAGAGATGACCTTTGTTCCACTAATTAAATTTTTTATATGTGGCAGCTTTATTATGAGCATTTAACAAAGAAAAAGTACATTTTAATCCTCAGTATTAAGGGAAAATAATGATATATCATCTTTATATTTGACTTTAGAAAGCATCTACACATTTTAATCAGTAGGAATATCTGTAATTCAAGAATTTGTAAAACAACATTTTTGAAAATGTCGATTATAGAACTCTTCTAAAATCAGATCATAATGGTTTGGTTGCTTCTCTCTTTTGTGTTAATTCATATCCCTCTGATTATGGAATATCTGTAATTTAAGAATTTGTAAAACGGTGGGAGGCCGAGGTGGGAGAATTGCTTGAGGCCAGGAGTTCAAGACCAGCCTGAGCAAGACAGTGAGACCGTGTCTCTACAAAAACCAGAAAAATCAGCAAGGCATAGTGATGCATGCCTGTAGTCCCAGCTACTCAGGAATCTGAGGCAGGAGGATCACCTGAACCCAGGAGTTGAAGGCTACAGTGGGCTATGACGATGCCACTGTACTGTAGCCTAGGCAACAGAGTCTAACTCTGTCTCAAAGAAAAAGAAAAGAAAGTTGTTTGGCTTCACCATCTGCCATGAAGCCAGAGTCCTTCCCACCATACTCACATGCTAAAAGTAAACAGCAGGATCTTCCTGACTGAGCTGCCTTGCTGTGGTTCTGCTTCACGACTCCTGGAATGGAGAAATGATTAAGTGTTTTGGTGCGAAGGGCAGGCTGGATGTAACAATGGTGGAAATGAAAAGTAAGGGAAAATTTTGGTCAACAAAGCACTTTTTACTTTATCAGTCACTGTTAATCAGATCATGGATCATTGAGAACTGATTATGTTCTAAGATACAGAAATTGAGTAGTTCGCTGACTTTGCCTTGGCAACATGCCAGTAATTTTCTGGAATAAAGTACGCATATTTTCACATCAACTGAAAAAAGCTGTCATAAAGTCCGTGAATCTTACTCCTTAGTTCATTCACTGGTGTACTACCCAGGCTCATTCTGGGAATGTTGTTAGGTAATAGGGAGTTTCTTTCATATTTTACCTCCCTCTCTGTACTCATATCTTTCTTCCCCCTTTCTGGTGACCCTTGTGTTGATCCTAATTCTCCTGCTCCCATTTCTCCTGTCTGATGTTTTTGTACATTTGCAGCCTTAATATTCATCTTTATTAAGCATAATGATGAGCTCCTAATTAGTCACTCCAAAATGTGTTTTTCAGAAGCACCGTCATAAAGGTGTCCTTTGTTGAGGAATTTGTAGGATATAAGTGGAGAAGAATTGGAAACTTTCCAGTCTCACAGGCTATATTTAGCCTTTCTAGTATGCCATACTCGTGGTATTTATTTTATATTCAGTTCTGTGTTTCTGTCTTTCTTCCGAAGTCTTCAGAGATGGCAAAATGGGTCAGCAGAGATGGAGACAAAGGCACAGCCAGCAGCAGAACAATCTCTGCTCTTTGACTGGAAGCCCAGCTTGCATGTAAGATGCAATATCTAGAAGTGGAACCAGTTGCCTGGGGCCATTTAAAGTAGGGCCAGACCACACTATGTTTCACATTGGTCTCACCCGTGTTCAAGAGCGAGCTAGTCTATCCGAAAGTCAAATTATATACAGTATACTGTCTTATGGAACAGAAAATAGCATGTTTCCCTATAAAAAAAATGTCTATCAGAAACATATTTTTAAAAAATATTTTTAATTGATGCTTATAAATTTTAAGTGGAGAAATAGAAATGTCCCAGTTATCGTGGTGAGTACTTTAGATACATTTCTTTGCTTCATTTGCCTAGAAAATTCATTTACCCGGAACACTTTAATACCCAGTAATACTAGGTGAAGAGAAACCTATTGGCAGTTGATACTTTTTACTTCAAGACTAAAATAGCTTGGCTGACATTGCTTACCATGATATAAACTCAGGCTTCCTAGCATTGCCATTCAATTAGACTATGGAATTTTTCTTCACCTGCTTTTCTTTTGCTCAGTTTGAAAGTTTCTTTTTCTCCTATAACTCACTTGGTGGAAAAAGTGACCCATTATATTAGAAACAGATGACAAAATGGTGACTTCTGTTAATTTTTAATTCCAAGGCCAGAAAATTCCTTCATAAAGTCAAGTAAACATTAAAGACTTCTTCTTATGAGTGCAAATGATTCTTATCCTCCTTATAACAAAAAGGCTCGACTTTGGTGTTCCAGGTGACTAAGTAGGGTCTGGTGTATAAGCCTGACTAGAACCATAACTTCACACCCATTTTAAGTTGAGTCTGCACACTTTTTTTTCTTTGCCTTTAGTATGAAAAGACACAGACTGTACTCACAGAACTGAAGTTGAAGTTTGAAATGACTGAGCAGGAAAAGCAATCAATCACAGATGAGCTCAAACAATGTAAAGACAACCTGAAGCTTCTTCGAGAGAAAGGAAATAATGTAAGTCTTTGCAAACTTGGCTTAGCTTTGATTGAGAGGCAGGTGAGAGATTTGAAATTGATTTTCAGAGGACTTTATTACTGATTTGGGAGGCTAATGGTACACATGAAGTAAGCTTTTCATTATGAAATTCTATGATGGAATCGTTGTATAGTCAAGTTTTTCAGTAATATTAATAATTTGCCCCTTTAACCTGTACTCCTAGAAGAGCCTGAGGACTGCCTGGAGAAAGAGCCTTGTTTGCAATAAAACAGCTTACCTAACAACTGTCAGCTTTTCCCAGATGAGTCTAAAGCTCTGTCACTAAGTCATCATCTGGCTCACGTTTCTCCCCTGCTAGGAAAGGAAGCACTATACCACCAGGGATGCATTTAAAAGAGAGTAGTACATGTTGATCTTTAGCATTGGCTGTATCAAAAAAATGGAGACTTAATTATGGTTTTCATTTTATACTAATAATGTTCTCACTAAGGCACATTTCTAAAAAGCTTAGTGTCTTTTTGACGTCCTATAAATATTAGAAAATATTTGGTGAGTTTCTGTAGGGCTTTTTGAGTGTGTGTGTGTGAGAGAGAGAAAAAATAGAAAAGAGGAGGGGGAGAGAGAGTGGAACATCTTGGTATAAATTGAGCTTAATAAAATTTACTTGTTTTTCATTTGCTAGAAAGGCAGATGGTCTTTTAAAAAAAGTTATACTAAATAAATGTTGTGTTGTACGTTTTGGTGATCATTACCTTTGTGGGCCTTAACAGACGGATGTTTAGTGTGGTTGATTGTGCTGTGACTTATTTCAAACCCCTGTCATGGCTTGAACACTGCAGTGTGCGTGAGCCGCATGTTTCCTATGGAGGAAAGCACTCTGCTTAACTTACAGCACAAGTACAAGAGTGACGTTGCATGGCCATCCAGTTACTCAGTTGCTCACAGAATGTTCATGAGTGTGTCCAACTGTCCTTTGCTAAAGAAAGTCTTAGTTTTTAGACACTAAAGGCTTGCTGCTTTAGAAGCCTTTTAGAAGTGTATGAATTGAATGTGGAGGCTTTATGCTAAGTAAAAATGGATTGCATTTATTTTTGAAAATGTTGATTACAGAACTCTTCTAAAATCAGATCATAATGGTTTGGTTCCTTCTCTCTTTTGTGTTAATTCATATCCCTCTGATTATGGAATTTCAGTCCACTTCCCGCTAAATTAACCCATTGAAGACATCTAGCATAATCAGACTGGATCCCCCTGTAGCATTTAGAATATTTTCAAAAGTAACCTTGCTATTATTATTTATAGTTGTATTTTGTGATGTTTTTTGTGATGTTGTATTTATGGTACCAAAATTTTACTCTGTAATAAATCATTGTAGTAATGCCCTTCCAATTTTAAAAATTAATTATATTCTGATAACATAAATGAAAGCCCTGATACTTAGCTGCCTGTCTTTATATGCCAGATCTTTATCATACATTGTGTCAGATCTGTTGCCTGATTTAGGAAGCACACATTATCACAGGGCATTTATTTTTAAGCAATACCAACTCATAAGCAAAAGAGTTTTGGTTGGAGGGGAATAAAAAGGTTTTGTTGGAAGGATAAAATAAACCTTAGCCATTGCCAAGGAATTACATTGTCAAATAATGGATTCCAGGTGTGGAACAAAAATAATGTACTATAAAGCATCCATTGGTGAAGTGTTGTCATTGCTCTGTCTTAAAAGGCTACATTTCATTAGGGTCTTAGGAACACCCACATTGCCCATTGCCTCCAGCTGTTCCTTTTAAACTGATAGTTCCCCAGCTTACATACCACAATCCATCATTCTGGATTGTGCTAGATGTCTTTAAAGTATTTGAATCAGTGCAGAACCTGAGTGGTATACTTCTATTACTTTAGTCTTCCTTTCTTCCCTCCTACCCCCCTGGGGTCTAAATCATCTTATCTGATTATTTTCATAGCATAAAATGATTTTAATATCCCTTCCCTTCTTTAGCCTTCCATATTACAACCCGTCCCAGCCGTATTCATCGGCCTATTCCTGGCTTTCCTGTTTTGGTGTTTCGGTCCATTGTGGTAGAGAAAGGTACAAGCACTACTGTCGAGTCCTTGTCTGTTTGTCCCCGTCACCTGTTTGTGCCATATTTGTAATATAGTGCATGGCAAAAACACACAGGTATTTTGTTACCTGAAGCAAACCCTTCATTTAGTATGCCATGTATTTGTGTCATACCAATGAACTAAACAGTCAACTAATCACGTAACATTTTGTCTTGTTTCCTTTGTAGTAATGCTAACCATGAATTAATTCCAACCTAACCAGTTGTTAATATGCTTCCTTTAACTGAGTCTTTATCTCTAGCAAACTGGAGTAAACTATGAATTTCTTCATTATTACCCCCCTTCCTAATTATGTGTTTAATCAGATTTCAATGAGAAATGAAGAGTTTGCCTCTCTGAAGTTTTCAGCCAGCTTTCTTCCCTGTCCTCCGTACCCGCTCCCTTCCATAATGTAGAGTTTGTTTTAACCCTATGCCTGTTTATACTGTGGCTATGAAGATGAAAAAAAATGAGGTTAGCATAATGAACCATTGGCTGGCAGCCTCAACCCCAATATGCACTTGTGAGAGTACAAACCTATCCCATATCTTCTGAGCAGTGATCTGCAACAACAGAATATTTCTTTAAAAACCAACTTTCTCAGCCGGGCGCGGTGGCTCACGCCTGTAATCCTAGCACTCTGGGAGGCCAAGGCGGGCAAATCTTTCGAGCTCAGGAGTTCCAGACCAGCCTGAGCAAGAGTGAGACCCCATCTCTACTAAAAAAAAATAGGAAGAAATTAGCTGGACAACTAAAATATATATATATATATATATAAATAAATTAGCCGGGCATGATGGTGCATGCCTGTAGTCCCAGCTACTTGGGAGGCTGAGGCAGGAGGATTGCTTGAGCCCAGGAGTTTGAGGTTGCTGTGAGCTAGGCTAAAGACATGGCATTCTAGCCCAGGCAACAGAGTGAGACTCCATCTCAAAAAAAATAAATAAATAAAATAAAAACCACTTTCTCAACAAGACTCTCAGAACACAAGTAAAAATAAAAGTGTCAACTAAAGTCAGTTTATATTATAAAGCCCTCTGAAAGTCAACAGGGAACAGCCCATCCATGCTTGCCTCTAACTGACATGCATGTTAGTAGAACATGTGAGATGATCACGTGGCTTTCAGACAGGCAGGATCCCTAATGTTACTTCCCCATCCTCACCCTCATCTGGTTTTGTCTTCTATGCTTTCAAGTTAGAGGATCAAAGCCTAGACCATTTTCTTTCTATCACCTTAATCGCCAGCCCCTGGTATAAAATATCCCAACATGTGGGAGTCTGGTTTTCTTCAGGAAATAAACATGTTAGGCAGAAACATACTACAGGCATCTACATACATCAGTTATACTGCAATGTATGGCTATGGGAGTAAATAAAGCAGGTGGAGCCCAGAGGATTTCTTAGAAGTCCCTACTTGGTTTCAACTGTAACAAAGTTGAAAACTGCCCAGGACTTTCCTGGTATGTATTAGGCTTCCAAATGGTGGTCCTGCTTTTATGGCTGTCCTCATACCTGTACTCCCTCACTTTTTTTTTTCTTTTCTTTTTAGAATTTATTCTTATAAAACAAAAATAAGATTTTTCCAATATTCTGTTAAGTATTCAGGACTCCCTGGAATCAAGGGGTTAGTAGGTATGAAAAGAGAGGGGAGAATGTGACATTGACTCTTGGTTTCTTTCCACACAGAAACCCTGGCCCTGGATGCCCATGTTGGCTGCCCTGGTTGCGGTGACAGCCATCGTGCTGTATGTGCCAGGTTTGGCCAGAGCTTCTCCATGAGAGTGTTCCTTGAGTCTGTACACCGTCCTCCCTCTAGAAGCTGGCATCACACTCATGCTGGGAATAAACAGAACCATTTTCTTCCTTTTTACCTCTTAAAACAGCAGAAGTACAAGAATACAGCTGTAGGGTCATTGCTTTAAATAATATAAAATGTATCTTGTCTATAAAGAGGATATAAAATTGTGACTTTATTCTACTGTAAGCAATAATTTGCTTGCAGTTTTTCATGTAATTTTTAAATTAGTATGTTGAGATTCTGAATATTATGGTGGCCTAAAGTAGGCTTCTTCGTATACCAAATTATTTATAACATTAAATTTATGAGTATTTTACTCTGAATTCTGAAGGCCAGATAATTCATTTTTCTGATTCGATAACTACCCAAACCAAACAACCAATACATACATGGGAAGAGAGGCCCTGTGTGCTCAGTGCCTGTCAGTTTGAAATATATACACACATATATATTTTTTTTACATATTTACGCCATTTTTACTTATTATAAAACCACTGAGCTATTGGGAACAAGACTTAGAGACAACTATTTGCGTGAATTTTTTTTTTAAGGAAAAATACATTTGGAAAATATTCTGTTATAGTGATAATTTGAGGAATATGTGCACGCTTGTTCAGCCTTAATGTGACTTGAAGATGTGGAGGACATCAACTTTGAAAAACTTTCCATGAGAGTGTGTATTTTCTTGAGCAAACTGAACTATTTCTGGGAGCAAAAACATAGTAATTACACAATTTCAGTGCAGTCAACCAAACTGTTGAGTCAATTGGAATGTAATTTATTAAACCTCATGTATTTATAGAGATATTTTCTTTAAAAGCCAAGTTACTTTCTCATATACAACATTTTAGGAAGCATGATTTTTTTTCTATCATCTGTTCCTCCAAGCATGTTTAATTGAAGAAAGAATTAATATCTCTTTAGATAAGCTTTTATTGACTTAATTTGGTTATGATGTGTCGGGGCTAATTCACGTTCAAGCTGGGCTGTTGATACCTACCAACAGATTTCCAGGTTGGGTGTACAAATGGTTATTTTCTTTTTATGGTTGTTAATTGGGACTTTCTGTTAATGAGAAGCACTATTCCTGAGATTAATGGTATTCTATGCACAATGCAGCACCTAAACACTGCTTGATGTTATAAATTTAAAACACAGAAGCGAAAGTTTAGCTATGGTTTTGTGTGGCATCATAGTTATGTCCATAAAGTTTATTTAGGTCATAGAATATCCTAAAGTATCACATAGTTAAATTTTTCAGTCAGTGAAGACTGAGTGGGAATATCAGTGAATTGATTTGAATGTACTGTGGCAATCCACAGCTCTAGCCAAATATTGAAATAGGAGTTTAGGATTTAATTTGCCATGTGATGTTTGGCAGTCACTGTTTATACTTTAAACTAAGGTTATATTTTAAGCTATTTGGGATTGCTGTTGGGAGGATCACTAGATTTATGGAGGAATTAGTCACAAATGACTTCAGAAAATACTGTCATATAGTTCATTTCATCATTTTCTGTTGCAGGAAGCCACTCCACCACAGAATGCTAATATGCCAGTGGTACCTAGTACCTCTTGTATATAGGTTATTGCAAATATTGTTCTGAAATGCTTAACTTCAGAATTACATTTTTTAAAGTAAATAATTGTTTTAAATCTATTTTGTAAAGATATAAAGTACAATAGAATTTCTGGAGTACAAATTAAACTATTTGCACTAACACACGTGATGTGCATGATTTAATAAAATAACTTTACTCTCCCTACACGTGTTTGAGTTGGGTATCATTGAGATTTTTAGTGCTGACTCTACTGTTGGGTTGTTAATAGTCTTTTCTTGAAATGACTCTTTATGCAATATACATTTGGTGTTCTTCAGGGCTAGAAGAAAACACTCAGCTATTTCCTCCAAGTTTTATTAGCCTTTAATTTAACTTACTGTTCTATTTTTTTCCCTTTTAATTTGGCTATTGTTAAAATGTGACTCACTTACCAGACCAGTCTCTTTAAACGTAAGGCCTAGTATCAATATTTACTTTATTCAAATTGAATAAATGGTTTTTTGTAGTTATTTCCAGTTTTTCTCAAGAATATAAATGAGCCTATTCATAAGCAATACCTCCAGTTTTATTCACTTCCAGGTTAAAGAAAGAATAGAATTATTCACTGGTAGGGATAGCATTATTAAGAAATTTTAAGCAAAGCAGTTAAGAATTGAAAAATCTTGGCCAGGTGCGGTGGCTCACGCCTGTAATAATCCTACCACTCTGGGAGGCCGAGGCAGGAGGATCGCTCAAGGTCAGGAGTTCAAAACCAGCCTGAGCAAGAGCAAGACCCTGTCTCTACTAATAATACAAAGAAATTAATTGGCCAACTAAAAATATATAGAAAAAATTAGCCGGGCATGGTGGCACATGCCTGTAGTCCGAGCTACTCGGGAGGCTGAGGCAGAAGGATCGCTTGAGCCCAGGAGTTTGAAGTTGCTGTGAGCTAGGCTGACGCCACGGCACTCTAGCCCGGGCAACAGAGTGAGACTCTGTCTAAAAAAAAAAAAAAAAAAAAAGATTTGAAAAATCTTGTAATGATACATGTAAGAATTATTTGAAGGTGCTACATGGCAAGGTCAGAAAATGAAAAGAACATGGTGTTTGAAGCCAAACAGGTTTGTATTGACATCTTGGTT
>CAUYRT010075288.1:0-79434 GCA_963574885.1 Lepilemur ruficaudatus
TATGACAAAATGTTTTAGACTTATCTTGTAAATATTCTGCTCCAGACCTGGAGTCAGCCATTTCTCCAAGTAGCCTTGCTTTCTTTTTTTTTTTCTTTTGAGACAGAGTCTCACTCTGTTGCCCAAGCTAGAGTGAGTGCCATGGCGTCAGCCTAGCTCACAGCAACCTCAAACTCCTGAGCTCAAGCAGTCCTTCTGCCTCAGCCTCCCAAGTAGCTGGGACTACAGGCATGTGCCACTATGGCTGGCTAATTTTTTTTATATACACTTTTAGTTGACCAAATTAATTTCTTTCTATTTATAGTAGAGACGAGGTCTCACTCTTGCTCAGGGTGGTTTCGAACTCCTGACCTTGAGCGATCCGCCCACCTCGGCCTCCCAGAGAGCTAGGATTACAGACGTGAGCCACCGCGCCTGGCCTAGCCTTGCTTTTTTTTAATGAGAAATGATAATACCACAGTCTTTGTTCTTGTGGTGCTCATTGCTAATAGGTTACTGAATACCTCTCTGAATGTAACCTTCTCTTAGGGAAATTGAACAAATATGGATCCTTTCTAATAAGAGTTTACATTCCAATGTCAATAATGGTGCCAACATAGATATTAATGGAATAAGGTATTATTGTTTTTATTTTTTTCCCATTTAGAAACTTAAGGCTCCTCACTGCCTATAAGAAAAAGTTAAAACTCTTTCACATTAGCTTTAGATACCCTCCTTAATATGGATCAAACATATATTTTTAGCCATATTTTTCCAAGAATTTCCTATATAAATAGTCTCTCTGATTCAGCCACACTGGACCTATACACTGACCTGGGATACCTCTTGTGCTTTCCCATTTCCCTGCTTATGCTTATGCTACTTTTCCTAACTTAAATGCTTTCCTTTATCCAAATATTACCCACTACTCAAAGTCCAGCTCAAGTACCTCTTAATTGGATCTTTTAAGTCATATTTTACTGACCATAAAATTATCATTTTCCCACCAGTATTTCCTTGCTCTTACCATTTCAATGTATACTGGCCCTTCATCCAGCACCTATATTTCTTTGCCTGAGGGCTTTTTCTTATCACCAGATTACACTTTGCCCTCCTGCTCAACAGATCAGCAAAGCCAGATAATTAATATCTCCTGGGAGTGGCCCTCACCTAATGGCTGACATGATAGGAACTGGTATATAAATACGTCAGCCTTTCTCACTCTCTCACTCAGAGACACATGTTCTACACTGGCTGCCAGGTCTTTCCAGTGGGATTAGGTTAAGAACCTATCTACAGTGGACCCTTGATTAATAACCAGTTCTTTATTGGTTGTCTTCCCTTCTCTTTTCCCCCGCTATTCCTTCTTTTCCTCACTTCCTTGCCACTGTTTCCTCTTAGATAACTCATTTCATGGGAATCCTTGTCTCAGGATCTGATTCTGAGAATACCTAAATTAAGACAAGGATTTTTTCCCCCTCCTTTCAATTCATAACCCTTATTATGTAGTAGTTAGCCTCCTCAGCATAGCCTGGGAGAATTATTAACCATCATTAAGTAAATAAATCCCTATTACCAGTCATTCTGGAACACATATTCTGTTGTCTTAATGAGAACAGTGTTACTGAAAATCAATGCATGAAATTTGGATTGATTGCCCTTGAGATGAATAATTTGGAGCTCAAATTTTAAACCACTGTTATTTTCCTCTGGCCATAACATCATTTTACAAAATGGCTTGTCCCTCACTATTACCAGCCCTGTAAGAACACATGCACCTCTTGTACATTAGTTTTAGTTACTCTACAGAGTTACTTGCTACTTTGTATAGGTGCCCTTCAAATGAATGTTGTGTATAACACACGGACTATTTCCTAAGACAGAAATATGCCAACTGTATCTTGCAAATTTAGTGAAAATATGTCCAGTAATTTTTCTCTCAACCAGATAGAAACTTTATTTTATGGGCAATATATAAATAAAATTTTATGTAGATAGTTTTACTTGGTAATTAGACTTATACTATCTGGAGATAGGTCTTATTCTTGCCACATATTTCTTTTTCTTCTTTATATTAATGAACATTCCATGTATTTTTGACTTTTCCTCTAATCGGTTGTAATTTCTTTCAACATACAGAGGCTTTTTTTTTTTTAGTTTTAGAGACAGTGTCTTGCTCTGCCAACTAGGCTGAAGTGCAATGGCAGAATCATAGCTCACTGCAGCCTCGAACTCCTGGGCTCAAGTGATCCTTTCACCTCAGCCTCCTGAGTTGCTGGGATTACAGGCATGTGCCACCACACCTGGCTAATTTTTTTAAATTTTAATTTGTTGTAGAGACAAAGAGTTTTGGTATGTTGCCTAGGCT
Organism: Lepilemur ruficaudatus; assembly: GCA_963574885.1. Taxonomy (NCBI): domain Eukaryota; kingdom Metazoa; phylum Chordata; class Mammalia; order Primates; family Lepilemuridae; genus Lepilemur; species Lepilemur ruficaudatus. Next base: position 2,348 of record CAUYRT010075288.1, read on the forward strand.
GCTGTCAAACTCCTTGGCTCAAGCAATCCTCTGGCCTTGGCCTCCCAAAGTGCTGGGATGATAAGCATGAGCCACTGCACCCCTGCATGAGTGTGATTTTTAACAGATAAGTCTATAGTAATAGCTGCTTTTGTTTCATCTATAAGGCATTTGATAAAAGTTGGTGGATGATAATGATGAAATATCCTGGGAAATTTGCTTTAACTCTGTACAAGTTAGAGGTGAATTCAATAAAAGCGTGGGTATCTTAAACTCTACGTAAGGTCCTTGATAGAAGATATCTATCTTATATCTGCGTGACTACAGATAAGGAAGTCTCTAATCTGCGTACATTCTGCATTCCTGAAATACACCAAGTTTGCTCTGGACTTAGGACCTTTGGACTAGCTGTTCTCTCCTTTTGAAATACTCTTCCTCTAGTTTTTCTAATTACAGCCTCCTTCTTGTATCCATGTGTCAGTTCAAATGCCATATTTTTAGAGGGCTTCCCTGATCACTCAGTTTGTAGCAGCTCTCATTGATATTTTCTTATTTCTGGCATTCTTATTTTTGATTTTTCTTATTTCTGATGTTTATTTATTGTGTCTCCTTATTAGAATGTAAACTACTCCTTGTGAAGGTCCTTACTTATTTCATTTACTGCTGTTTTCCCAGGACCTGGAATTTTTATTTGGCATAAAAGAAACATTCATTGAATATTTGTTGATGTTGAACAAGTGGTTTTTTTCATATTAAATCAGATATATTTTTGACATTGCTATCATATCTTGGTAATTAGAACTTCTCAAATAACATTAAGCAGGAATACATCTGACTTCGTATGTGGTTGGTTTACTTCTGTGTTTATGGAATTTAGGCAGGAAAATAATATCTGATTGTTCCCCTCAAGGAGCTCCTTATCTAATAAAGTGGATTATAAACAATTACACGTGTTATGATAGAGTAAAGACAAAGTGGAGAGCACACTGGGGCACCTATTATAGACTTACAGGGCAGGATCAGAAAAGGTAGAGTGGAGACGAAATGCTTCCCCATGTATTTTTCTTCTCTCCTTCTGGATCATCAGGGAAGAGGCTATGGTCCAGGCTCCTTGCAGCTAGGAATGGCCTTGTGACTCATTCTAGCTAATTCACTGTGGACAGAAGTGGTGATCTTCTGGGCCAAAGAAGTTGAGAGACAGTATGTAGCCATCCAGATCTTTATCACTCTGTTATGGCAATCCAGAAGCACATGTTAAGATGACAAAGTCACAGCAGACAGGACTGGCATCTACCCTGGGAAGGGAGCTGCTGTGGAGAGCTGCCAGACCCGCAGCGGACTTTGAATGAGAAACAAACCTCTGTGGTGTAAGCCACTGAGATTCCAGAGTTAAGTTACTACCTCACCATAGCATAGTCTATTCTGAGTCATCCACAAAACAGTGAAAAGATGACCTTCGAACTGAGTTTTGAAGGGCCAAGAACAACAATAGGACAAAATCTGTTTGTCAGAGGCTCTTCCTTTCCTCCTTGCCAGGGTATAACCTGCTCCCTTAAAAGAGTAGGAGCAAGCATAGAGATAAAAGTAGGTTAATATTCCAGATGCTAAGGAGGTAGTGGAGTCTACTAAGTGTCAGATATGTCAGAAAACACACCGTAAAATCCAGACATTCAAGGGCCCTGGTAGGCCGGGCGGTGACAGCGCTCTGTCAGCAGTCCCCAGCTTGTCTGATTTAAGGCCTGTTGTGCTCACTCTGCTTTTGCAAATACATTTCCCCTTACTGAAAATGACAGCATGTAATAGCAGTTGGCAGAGATGACCAAAATAAAACACTTTACCCTTTGCGTTGTGTACATCCAGAAATGCCTTTAATCTTTAGTGCACTCATTTATGATTTTTATGGGTACCAAGCCACTTTTGTTGAGTTTAATGGTAATTTCATCTGTCTTATGATTTTCAAAAACAATTTTCAGAGTTTTTCACTCTTGGGAAGTATATGGAAATGACTGTATTTTTCACACAAACATCAATTTAGTTTATGCATTTTATAAAGAATTCCCAAACAGCAGTTTATTCTTATTTACAAGTCATTTCTCCCCTTTTGCTGTATGTGTTGTGTTTTATGAAGCAACACCATGATGTAAGGAGGAGTCTGTCTGATCAGAGGCAGAATTAACATTGCTTGAGAGAGCAGCATTCTTTCTGTGTGCTCAAGTTAATTGGTGCAGTAATTTAATCGTTGAGTCTCTGTTCACATTTCATGTGTAAGTCACTTAAACTTGATTTTTTTAAATGTCTAGGTTGATGAGCATTTAAATGGATTCGTAGCATTTAAAAATGTTCTCAAAACTGATCACAGCATGACATCCCTCAGATTCTGTATTCAGTTTTAGTTTAGTTATTTTGAAGCTTTCAGTTGAAAAAAAAATCTAAATTTAATATTCTGCAACAGGTTTTTCCATCACCATGTCAAAGCCCAGAGGAATGCAATACATTTTTTGAGTTTTAGTCTTCTATTTTTTTTTTCTTTAGGTTATTTTTGACCCCAGATACTTTTTCCTTTAAATTTGACTGAGCTGTGATCATGGTTCTGACCTCTAGCCTTGAAAGAAGACGAGTTATGCCTCTCAGGAGCAATGCCTCAGGCACTTTGCAAGTCGGCTGGCAGGGATTATTTCCCAGGCTGTGAAGCAATGACCTTCTACCGAGAGTGAATGTCTGCAGTGCACGTAAATTCCTTCAGCCATGATTGAGAGCCTTAGGTTTGTTACCTGCTCTATGAATCAGAGTCCATTTTTTCTCTATGGAGGACAGGTAATTTAGTGATATATTTAAAGCCACATGTTATGTGCTCACATGTCGGTTAATTTACTGTTGGAGGTGAATATATTCTGTTTTGGAGCCTGATATAGGGTGAGTTCAGAAGTAAATCTGGAAATTTAGAATCAAAAACTGAGATGGCTTTACTGTGGCTAGAGGACACCTTACCTGTTATTTCTAAACGAAGTGCCTTGACAGTGCTCTCTCGGCTGCTCCCAACTTGTCTGATTTCAGTAACCCAGAGAGGGTTTCCTCCTAAGCTATCATTACAATAATAATATAATGCTGATTGCTGTGATATTTTCAGAATACATTAAAAAGAGGAATGAAATTTAGAATGATTAATAAACACTCTTTGAATCTGTGGGATGACATTTTGTTTTTATTCTCTGAACAGAACTGTCAATCTGAATCCTATAAATTTCTAGTCTTGAAAAATGACAAGAATATCCAAATCTTTTGTGAGGGAATACAGTCATTCCAAAAAGCATTTATATATTTTTAAGATTAAAAAATCCCTGAATTTAAGCATTATATAATGATATTTAACACTGATGTTAAAAATGCTTTATATATTTTAAGTTCTTGTGAAAAATCCTTGAGAATCCACTATTCTGGTTACCCAGTTCTAATTTAAATCTAACTGAGAGAATTGTGGGCAAGCTAGAGCAATTTAAGAGAGGAGTTATGTCACTGAAGGCATGTGAAATAGTTGGAAAACCAGGAGAAGGAACTATTACCCTTTACAAAATGTCACTAGGTATATCTTACATAATACTCCATTTTGTCGTAGTTAAGAAGTTATCTGCAATGGGTAGAAACATTTCCAATTTAAATCACATGGAGCTTTTCTGGTAACAAGACCATCAATGTGATACTTCTTGTAGAGGACCAGCTGCTTTGTTCAGATAAAAATTTGAACATTCATTCATTGATTCATTCATTCAAAAATAGATAAGGACATCTTAAAATGTTGCTGGTGGATAGTACTGAAAGGTACAACTTAGGCAAATTCTGTTATCAAATTTTTTCCTTTTTCAGAGTTTAAATTAATGCAGACTAGTTATTCAAAATGTATTTAATTTTTTAAATCCAATTATGTAAACTCCAGTGGATAAAACATAATGTACCTAAGTTATATCTTACCATTTTCTTTTGTTTGGTTTCTGGTTTTCTTAGTAAAGGAAATTTGTGATCTCTTTGGATGCAGATTTATTTAAAAGTCCCTGGCCTATAGAATCTGGTAAAACAGAGAGGCAAACAGAAACAATATTATCTTTGTTCCATCTCCAATATGATGGCATGGGCTAATCTGATACTGTCTTAGCATTCTATTAGCTAGTACCCTTCCCTCTCACCTGTGCCTTTCCCCTCCTTCTTCCTGCTCTCCCATCTTCTATGATCAAGACTTTAATTTCACTTACATGAAAAAACTAGAGTGAAATAGCCAGGATAGTGATTACATTTCTTTTTAAAAATTAGCCCTAGACATGAAACCAGAATGTAATTTAATCATTGAGTTTTAATGATCTCAAATAGGATAATAGTGCATTATAACTTGATTTGTAAGCCTACCTTTGGAAGGATATATAAATTATCTTTGTGGAATTATATAGGAACAAAATGTAATGAGTGATGTAAGTCAACGTGATTTATGGTTTATAATCTTTTTTCCCTATAAGCAGCCTCTGCCTCCTTCTTGGCATTCCCAATCATCATTTAAGGTCTCCTCGCCAGGATTGCTACCATGGCTTCATAACTGCTTTACTTATCTTAGGCCTCATCTTTTAATTTACTTCCCAGAATACAGCTGAAGTGGTCTTTTAAAATTCGATTGTTCTTCATTTGTTTAAAATCCTTTATTACTGTGCATTACCTTCAGGACAATATAAATATGAAGTCCTTTCTTTTTCTTTAATTGCAATACCATTAATTAAAAATTTTGGAGGCCATATACCCTATATATATTTACGTATTTATAGATTACACATATGTATAAGGCTTCAAATACTAAAATATTAGCTATATTGTACACTATGTACAAAAATAGAATTTAAAAAAAGGACACGGTAAGAATAATTTTAAAAGGAAGTTCCAGTGTTTTCTTGCTGTACTCATGTGTTTGTCTTGTTCGTCTTTGGGGGAGTGCACCCAACTTTGAAGAACTCTGTCACTCCCCTATTTGCTTCCTGCCCTAAAGCCACAACCAAATAGTTACCAAGCCTGTGGCATGTCAACCTCTTCTATTTCTTCTGTCAGAAATACCTATCTCACTCCACCCACTCACCCATAACAGCCTCTTGTTGAGCAATTCTTAATTTTCAAAACTAAGTTCACATGTCACCATCTCAGGGAAACCAAATTATATCCCATTGTCTGCTTCCACAGTTTTCTAAATTAACCTTTCTCATAATATGTGGTCGTATATATAGATGCTTTTTCTATCACCCGGAAGATTAGGAGCTTCTTGTTAGTTATCTTGTTCGTCTTTATATCGCTAGAGGAAACCACAAATGCCCAGCACTTGCTATACCCTCATTATAAATTAAATAAATTCATGAGTGAATCAGAAATGAAGGAAAGAAAGAAGGAAGAGAGGGAAGGAGGAAGCGTTAACAGGTGTGTTCAAGATAAGACAGCTAGTCATTGGTGGAAGGAGGATTTTAATCCATGTCGTGGTTCTCTGATGGTCAATGGTAAATATTCAAGGAAGGTAATTTTGCATTAATTTTTTTGGTGAGAAATTCTGTTTATTGTATATCAGTATCAAATGTAAATACTGTTGTATAAATATTCTGTTTTTCTCCAGGTTCTAAATACTCACCTGGTAACCTTTTCCTATTGAAAGCTTCATTGTTGTCCTTTAGAAAAAAATATTTTCTTCTGTTTTATGTGATACCAGAGGACTAGCACAAGTACATAAAATATTGAAGCGCTTAAAGTTCCTTTTGAAATGAGTGTAGGATATAGTGAATCATAGGAAGCAGGTTATGGATAAGGATAATGTATTTTGATGATATTCAAATTTATTCAGCAAAGACCAAATAAGTCAGAGCAGATTTGCTGGTTCATCAGTTGTGCTGCCTCTGCATTCTTATTAGTAAACTGTAACACATTTTACAAAGACTCAATCTTTTCCCACAGGGCACAGCTCTAGGTTAAGCCTAAAAAGCAACTTTCATTATAGATCGTTTATTGAAAGTGGAGTGAAGCAATTATAGTATCTCTCTGAAGAGGTATATTGGCCAAACACTCTACTTTGGAATAGTGCATTATACCGGATTAGTTATTTAATACTTTAGCTATTATTGAAACTTGGAAATGTGTATAGATGCCCCCTTGGGCTTATTGATACTGCTAGAAAAGCAACAGATATATTCTGGAAAAAAAAATATATGATTCTCACTAAGCCTCTTAAAAGTTAAAATGCAGACATTTCCTAATTGTTGTTTTAGTTTTTTACAGTTTACAGTACCAGGGAAAGTTGTTTTGAGAATTTAACACAGACTGATATTTACCCATTTGACTCAATGTAGTAATCATTATTCAGTGATATATTGATATAATCAGATTTCCATTCTGTTGATCGCTTGTTTTTGAGCAAATTTCCATGTAAAACTATAGAGGCTCTTCTTTTATATTTAATGCCTGAATTTTCTCATTTGGCAAATTGGAATAAAATGCATAAGATCTATTTTTCTATAATGGGCCGATCATAAAATCCAGACTCATTTTAGGCAAATTCATTCTTCTGAGAAGTCAAATGATCTCCTTGGAAATGGTTGACTCTTTTCTTCTAAAAGTAATGGATTTTTGTCACCTTTCACTGATATTGGGGTTAGGAGGTTTTCTTTTTAATTTCTTTAAATTTAAAAGCTCTAAGTTATTTGAATATGTCAAATTTAAGTTATTTAAATTAAACTAAATCTTATATTCTTTCTTGAAGGTTTCAAATATGATTCAAATTTGGAAAAAATATTTTTTTGCCAGCTAGTGAATGATTGCTCAAATCGTGATTGAAATTTCTCTATTTAAATGGCATATCTTCTTTATAAAAGTAATTCTGCAAGGAATTGTCAATGACATTCAAATCTCAATCTAAGATGGTTTCTTTCATTAAGTATTTGCACAGTGTTTTTATATGTAATATTTATATGGGTCATTCCATGAGACTATTTAAAGTATTGTCATCTTTAAATATTTATTCTTAAAAAGATATAATACAATAGAAACATGCTATATAGACATTCCAGATGCATTCTTGTGGCATACTGTGCTGTATCAATTATCTGCTCTAGATGCTATAGCTGTTATTTATAGGATTATAATTAGTATACATTTATTTGTTCTTGATTTTAGCTTTTCCAACTGTGCATTTTCATTGACAAGGACAAAATCTGGTTCACAAGATTAAAATTTCTCAGCTTCATTACTAACATAAAAATGGACTCTTCAAAGTTAAAACAACAATGAAAGAAATAAACTGTAGCAATGGAGGTAATGAATTTAGATGAACAATATTTATATTAGTTGGTCTAATCACATGATTTCTACCAATATCAAACTTTAATAATTCAAGTAAATGGGATAATTTTTAAAACATTCTTGATATGTACTAATGAAATAATGAATTCGTATTTTTTTAGTACAACTGCATTTTATTTATTTCCCAAATTCTTTTTGCTTCAGCAATACAGGTATGATAATATTTAGTTGAAGTGGAATTTCAGTACTGTTTGTCTGAGTTCAAAACCCGTTCTGCTACTTATTACTTTGGGTCACTTAACCAGTTTTTTTATTCTGAAGAGTGGAATAATTAATAGTAACTTCCTCAAAGAATGGTTGTATAAGGTTTAAATGCATAAGTACATGTAAAAAGCTTAGAATAATATTGGCATATGTAATTTAAACAGCATTGGGGTTATTTCTTAATCTGTTTATTGTTATGGACATTAAAATGTTTTGATTCTTGAAATGGAGAGTGTTTACCCAATGACCGCCTAGAATAAAAAAGTGAATTGTATGAATAAATTCTCTCATTAATACTGTTTATTTTGGTTGTAATGGTGGGGTTAATGGAGTAGAGGTAGTCTCCAAAATAACTTGGTTCTTCAGTTTAAACTACATACTATGTTTATGGAAACTAGGCAACTATCAATTCTGCTGCTTCTGTTGTGAGCCTATGGCTGCTCCTTTATTTTTTAGGTTAGGAGTTAACAGCAGTACATTATAGCATTGGATCTAGAGCTTTGTACGTATACTCTGGTCAACTTAAGGGATCTAGGGTTGATGCGTATCTAAGTAATTATAATTTTAGTATTTTTAAGAGATTACAACATAGTTTTATTTGTTTCCTACTCTACACAGTAGATGTAGATTATTGTCTTCATTTTTTCTGACGAAGACTCACTGGCTTAAAGAAGTAAAATGACTTATCTGAGGTCAAACAGCTAATCATAGTAACAGAATGTATGGAATTGGCCTCATGTCTAATTTGATATTTATTTGACAACCATTTCATGTCATCAAAACTCTCTATTAAAAATAATATAATATTTTAAGAAAAAGGTACTTACATAAAAGTAAATATCTGGATTGTATAAGATCTTAAGGCCACTGATATTATAAAATGTCTAAGAAAGTAGGAATAGTATTAACAATTGCTTCTGGTTTGTACTATTTGAAAGACTCAAAATCTTTGGTATCAGGTTGTTTTCATTATATGCAAGGACAATATAGAATTCGTGAAAAGCTTTTTCTCAACTGATACATTGTTTTGAAAAGTTTTATAATATTCACAGTTTTTAGTAAAATACAGATGCTAAAATTAGAATGTTTTCAAAACATTTTAAGAATAAATATGATTTTTTGATAAATATGTTGGCAATCTTAGGAACATGGAGGAAGTAGTAAATTTACTGTTTGGTAAGTACTATGTGTAAAGATGCTTAAAATTATTGACAGGTTGAAGACCAAAAAGGTTCATTTAAAATATGAGCTTATTAGCAATAAGTAAATGGGCTTAATAATGAAATAATTACTTTCTTACACATCAGCATTTTTACAATGACAATCTATTTGGAACATTAACCAGTCAGTTCTTGCCAGGTTATACTTTAGTGCCAATCACCCCCTAAATTTCGGTGACAACAATATCTGTTGATTTCTTGTTCACGTTACATGTTTACTGTAGGTTGACATGTAACACATCCTCATATTATCGTTACGCAACCTTACATTGCTGTTCTTTCTTGTGTGGCCAAAGAGAAAGGAAAGCCATGGTAGAACTGCAAGATGGCATTAAAGTTCCTGCTTGGCAATGCCACAAGTCACTTGGCTTATTTTGGTGGGGTCAAAGCAAGTAACAAGGAGGAATGAATATTTTGAACTCATAATACAATCTATAGCAAGCAATCTGTATTTATTTCTGTGTCGACAATTTGTTGGAGTAAAAACTTTTGCTATAGATTGTATTCCTATATCTAGGAATCGATCTACAGTCTATTCCTAGATACAGACTCTGCTTAAGGTAAATATTGCAGTTTACTATGGAGGGTAATTATCTCTAAAATTTTATCTCTTGGGCAGTACCTACATATTTTAGGTTTTTCTAAAATTGTTGGCCGAGGTTCTTTTTTGGGGGGTTGTATCAAAATTTTCTCTGTATTTATTTTTGTGTCAACAATTTGTTGGAGTAAAAACTTTTGTTTTCAAGAAATAGAATCCCACAGCAAACTAGTATACTACCACGGGGGAGGGAGCTGTATGGAGACGGGATGTCATAGAACCTGTGGGTGGAAGTACTGCTGTGCTCCTGTGGGACTGGAAAGCTGTCAGGCATTTGTCCCTCTCTCTCTTTCTTTGTTTTCCTCGCTGCTCTTTTCTATACATGTGTTTCTTTCTTTTCTCTTTGCATATGGGTATTTCTCCCTGCTTTTTCATGCATCTGGTGCTTAGTGGCAGCTCCATAGCTCCTGAGTTTACCTGTCCCCACTTCAAAAAACATCAGAGACTGAACTATTCTTTCTGAATCCCCATTCTGAATTTCTCAGAAGAGAGAAGCACCAGCTGGTGGGCTAATGACTGGCCCACCCTGGAATTTAAATCTTGGAATATAAATTTCTACAGATAGAGGAGCGGGGAGGGGAAATTCACAGAAAGAGAGTTGGACAATCCGAAAGCTGTCTATTAGGTAAAGGTTAGATTTCTTATTAAAAATAAGGAGATTCAAAATGAATTTTCTTTATTTTTAATAATATCCTCCTGAATATGTTTTAAGGAAGTTTTCAGTTAAGGTTTTTTACTGGTTGATAGACAAGGAAATTGAAGCACACTGATAAAGCTTTAAAGTCAACTAACGGGTCAGTTCTGAAGCCGTTAAATTGTAAAAGAAAAAAGTACTGGATACGCTCATGTTCTTTTATACACTTTGTTCTTGCCTTACCCCAGAGGCAGTGTTAGGTCAGTGCTCCAGCTGCACAACCAGCCATCTCCCAGAAGACCCAAGGCTGCTGTAATTCATGTTTCTCTAGAATGAGGCAAAAAACAAAGAAATCCTCAATACTCTAAAAAAAGCGTTCCAATCTTTCTCAGACATTAAAATGTATTTTAAATTTGTCTAATATCATTTCAGCCTTCTCTCAAATTCAGCGAAGCGTAGCTGCATGGGTAGAGCAGATTAAACATATCAGTTCGTTATACTTTTTTCTCCAACTTTTTATTTATAAAGTTTGTAAACCTAAGAAAGGTAGAGAGGCTAGAACAATGATTTCCTATATATCCTTCAACTGGATTCACCAGTTGTTGCCACATTTGCTTATATCTTCCTGCGTGTATGGTTATGTCTTCCTACGTATATTAAACGTGGTTTATTCAATTAAGAGGAAATCACTTAATTCCTTCTGGAAGAACTTTATTGCCTTCACTTTTTTTTTTTTTTTGTACTGCATCCCCCTCTTTTTTGTCAGGTAGAAATGCTCTTGTAAAAAATATACCCAATCTAATGTGGGTAACCAGAAATGCTCCGGGGCCTTTTCAGTCACCTATTTTGCCCCTCACTTATAGTGAGAGAATTATTACAGTGTAGGTATAACTTTACCTGTTGCGCACAAAATTGTCTGTAAACTCCGTGTCAATGCTTGTTTTCTAGACCCATTTGCCCGTGCTATTCCGTTTATTTGTATATGCGGGGAAATGATTTAGAGTCAACAGCAGGTGGCAGTACTAGCAAAGGTTGTGCTTTTGGTAATCACCAGCTTGGAAATGAGTATCTTTCAAAACCTACACGAGTCATGCAACTAGTGAGGAGTCCTTAAATAAAGACGTATGTTTAGCTCTAATTAATTTTATTTCAAGAATTATTTTTGGAATCAATTGAAAATTATAAGATAAATGTATTTAAAAATATTAGTTTAGAGACTGCATTTTGTTATAATTGTGAGCCCAAACAACTGAGGAAAACCAGTTTGCTTTATTTTTGTTTTTAGCTTATTCTATAACCAGAAAAAAAAAATCTGAACACTTACAATTAGAAAGATTAGGTAGTTTGAATCCTGTTAAAATTTTCTGGAAAAAATGTCACAGCAACATTTATTTCTATTGATGAAAAGGTAGTTATGTATTTTGAAATTTTGTGGCAAAGTTCATGAAAGCTCTTTAAAAGCAAAACTATTCTGATGCCACAGGGGTAGCAAATTTTAGCAAGCTTAAATTGCTCTTGACATTTATGAAAATGATTTTAAAAATCCTCTTTAGCTATAATTTGTTTCAAAGACCACAATTTTGTTGCAATTCTCTTCTTTCATTTTAAAGAGAAGGAATCTGGACAAGAAAAGAATTTCTGTTTTCATCAAGGTATTCTATTTGATTTTTCACAATTTTTGTGTCATTTTACTAGAAACAATGGAAACTTTTGAGGATGACGTATCAAAAACTGTGTAATATTTCTTAGATTTTAATAGTTCTATGCATGTGTTTGAATAACTTACATATGGCTTATTTAAATATTTGTATGTTTATATGTCCATGTATTAATAGATATCAGATAATAGATTTGTTGATTGTTATTAGTCTGATTATTTAACTTATTAAGAACTAAGAACATTTAAACTAGCATAGAATTGACAGATCATGTAGTTTAATGGCATCGTTGTTCATATGAAGAAACTGAGACCCAGGAGAGATTTCACTGAATGAGAAACTTAATGGTATGGAAGGACCTTGTTACATTCTGTCTTGCTTCTAAAGCTGGCTCAGGAATAACTCAGTTGCAAATTGTTATTTTATTTACCTAGGCTCTCAGGACTCCTGCGTTTATTAGGTCCTGTATTTTACTATGAAGAAAATGACTGACAAATATTCTATCTTCTCCAAGAAAGCACGTATTTTAGCCATTTCTCTAATTAACTGGTTGACCTCATGCCCCCATTTGCTTGATGTGTAATTAAAATTCAATGAGTCTTTCTGAACTCCAGTTTCAGTGCTTTTTGAGAAATATCCTATGTAGTGTCACCTATTATTATCCCTACATTTTAAGACTGATAAATGAAGAAGATGATAAAATATTTAAGTTGCATTAAGATAAAACAGCAACTCATCAGGAGATTTGAGGAGGATGAGAGGACTCTTGGCATAAACACCAATTCCCCAAGGAGCAGCCTTTTCCATGAAAAACAAACAAGACAGAACCAAATCTTAAATTTTTCTCCCAGCATTCCATTAGAACTAAGAAATGAGATGGAAACATTCTATACATTGTATGTGAAATAAATCATTTTGAAACAAAAATACATTGCCTGTTCTCAATAAGATATCAATGATTTACTGAAGTTATTAGTTAACTCAAACACACAATTTTGGCATACTTTTAAAATTTAGTTATGATTAAATTTTAATCATTACTCCATTAAAATCTATTATTTACATAGAGTAGTTTTTTTAGGTCAGGCAAATAACCGTTTCTCGAAAATTTTCAGGTCATGTGTATAGTCAAGTGAAAGTGCTTTAGAAATAGAAATTTATCAAGTTTGGCCTGTGGTAATCTATGTTTTAAATTACAGCACAGCTCATTCCAAATCAATATAATGAATTGATTTGTAAACGTTTCAGGCAGGACTGCTTTCTTTGGATTTTGTCTATTGAATGTGCACTGCAGTTAAAGCATCTTTTTTTCTTGCATAATTAAGTCTATGTTCTTGGCCTTTCACTGAGTTTAAACTGGGTTTAAAAGGCAGAAATGTATGTTAAGGCCAAACTATGCACATCCATTATTCTTAGTCTTATAAATATTGAAGCATTTTTTCCCCTTTTAGTGAGAAATGGAAGAGAAAATAAAGCTGAATGCCCTGAACTTTAGTTCCCCTTTCTGAAGACATTTTAAACCACTTTAATTCTGGGAAAATTGAACATACTGTCCTAATACCTAAACTGTCTGAATACACAGTAACATTTTTTATTCTTATAGCTACGCTTGTGCTTAAATTATAGTAAATGAGAAATATGAAACAGAACAAGATGATTTGAATTTTGAGAATTCTAAAAAGATTTTGAGCTAATATACAAATGGAAAGAGCTATTGTGAAAAATCAATTCAACTAAAACTTATTGAGCACATATTATAGTGCCTTCTATATAGCAGATATGGGGTTAGCCACTGTGTAATCTTTCAGTTTCACAATAATTCTGCAGGGTGTTGTATTCCCCATCTACATATAACGAAACTAGAAAGTTAAGTTACTGAACCTAAGATTAAAACATGCGTCTCCATAATGATGTTTTGGACTCCAAAAGTGTCATGCTGCTTCGTCACCAACTAGTTTTCAGGTGCTAGGGATATAAAAATGAATCAATTCAGTTCCTGGCTTTAAGAAATTCATATGGTGTTCTAATGGGAGAGACCGCCATTCAAACAAATAGTTTACAATACTATGCAATAAATCCCAATATATAATAATATGCTATGTATGGTAAGGGAGGGAGTTATTTCTGCTAAAGGGAGTTAAATGTGTAATTATTGAGATGTGAAAAGGTACAGTGCTGAAGAAATAAAAAGTAGTGTTGCACAGCTGGGTTCGGAGGGCCTGGAATTTTATGCTGAGTAGCTTAGGACTTTTAGGTTACTTTGGTTTCAAACAACCCTCATGATTGGTTTCCTAAATGGTTGTTGGAGATAGTGGATTTAATAGTTTCATATTTTGGAATATACAGTGGGTGATTTGAAACTCTAAGTTATTAAAAATTAGTAATTTTGTCAGTTTTACTCCATCAGGTATTTGCACACCAGACTTTTGTAAGACAGGGTACATTTAAACAGGAGTTATCTGCAATGCTCATTAACAAAGCACATTTAGTTTTTCATTTTTAAATATACATATATTTACACAGTAGATTTCAGTTGTCAGTGATCATTATTGTAAGAGAATTCATACAAGACAAGATAGTGGTAACATTCACTTGGCAAGATTATGTCAGATTTTCCAGTGTTTGTGAAATATAAATAAGGGATTTTAGACAAAATACATGGTTGCCTTGAAAGAGAGATGACTTTTAGGATTTTAGATTTTTTTAAAAGAGAAGTTGCACACAAAGAATATTCTTGGAGTTGACAAAAACCTTAATGTTCTTAACTATATATTTGCTGTCATCACGTCTGACACACTGCTTGAATTACACATAGGCAAATCCCCGTGGAGGGATTTCTTGCAGAAATTCATGAACTTTGTAAGTGCTATATTATCTGCTATCAGAGATAATTACATTTTCAGTTGGGCCACCCAAAATTTTGAAATTTCATTTGTAATTTGGGAATTGATAGAAACTTTAAATGCTTGGAGCATCATCCTATACAATATCTTCTTTCAGCTTGGAGATTTTCTAACTCCTCAAATGCTATTCATTTATATGGAGTTTTTTGCATTGTTGGTTAGTGTTCTTTAGTATCCTTAATGTTAGTAGTTGTATTTTGAAAACAAAGTTATTGATTTATAGAAATATGTATAGGTTTTGAAATACTTTTCTGATAAAAACACCAGTTAGGAAATTAAAACCAATAGAGGGCTGAAGTTACACTTGCCTTCAAGTTATGAATATTTTAAAATGTGTAGCATCACCCGGGAAAGAAACAATTGTATGGAAATACAATAGTTCTCCTCATAACACCTTAAACCAGTGGTCTCCAACATTTTTGGTACCAGAGACTGGTGTCATAGAAGACAATTTTTCCAAGGACCGAGGAGCGGGGGATGGTTTCAAGATGATTCAAGCACATTACATTTATTGTGCAGTCAGACCTCTCTGTTAATGATAGTCTGTGTTTGCAGCCTCTCTGCAGGGCTAGCATCACCGCCTCAGCTCCACTGGGGATCATCAGGCATTAGATTCTCATAAGGAGCATGCAACCTAGATCTCTTGCATGTACAGTTTACAGTGGGGTTCATGCTCCTATGAGAATCAAATGCTACTGCTGATCTGACAGGAGGCAGAGCTCAGGCGGTGATGTGAGCGATGGGGAGAGGCTGTAAATACAGATGAAGCTTTGCTCACTCACAGCGCTGCTCACCTCCTGCTATGCAGCCCAATTCCTAACAGGCTACTGACTGGTACTGGTCTGTGGGCCGGGGATTGAGGACCGCAGCTTTAAAAGTAGATCCTCTGACATCTGCACAGTTTGATTAGTTGTTTCTCTTCACAAAGCAGGTGTTCTTATCAGGGTCAGCAGCATGAACTCAGAAATAAAACTTGCCATGAAAACTTTTCACATTTTCCCTAAATGTTTTCTAAACATGAAACTGTGATTAATAGAAAGAAGGAGATTTTACATAAGGAAAGGAATAAGCAACCTTTTTATTATCAGTGTCAAATTAAATATAATAGAAAGTTAACAGTTGCTCATTAGAGGTTTTAAAGATCTCGGTTAAATAAGTTTAATGTTCCTGAGACAATATATAAGTCAGCCGAGCTGCAAAGTTTCTCTCTGTGTATGTTTAGTCTTGCTGTTAGTACTTCTTAATGAAGGACAGCTTCATTTCTGCTGTTCCTTGTAGGATATTGTACTAGGTTAGAACTATGTCTTACATAATATAAACAAGCCCAAGCAGATTTTAAGTTAAATGCATCATGCCAGTATCAGGAAATAACTGTGATACCTAATGACAGCCTTATCATGAGGTATTACAATGATTGAATTGTTTTGTGCCTTGGAGGAAGAATCTTAAATTCTTATTAGCTTGTTAATATGTCAAATATAATTGGAAAGTATGGAGTGATTCCTAATTATTATCCTAGTAACTTCAGCTCTATGTACTTTTGTTTTCTCAATAGTGTGAAGAGGTATGAGCTTCAATTAATATCCAGGATTATAAAATCACAGATTTAAAGGTGTAAAGTGTGTAAATGTCATTATTCTAATAAAAATTTAAATTTACAAGATGAAACCTTTGAACAGCCCTGAATATTGTTTCTAATAAAGAAGATCCTGAAATGACCATTAGGGGGTGCAACGGTATTGCAGAAACGAACAAACTATTCCTAGAATGAGGAATAACTGAGAGTATATCTTTGTGACCATGAAATGCTTAACATTTCAGAAAACATTCAAAGCTTCCAGAGCATTTCGTTGAACATGAGATAAGTGTATGTTCATCTGAGTATAATCCTACTTTTCTTATTTGATTTCTTCTGAATGAGCAAATTGTCACTATGTTGGTTCTTAAAAAGCTTAAATCAGATCAAATCAGTGAAACAGTGTTAAAAAGGGGGATGCTATTGAAACAACCGAATCTAGGTTTATTTTTTAAGTCATAAATTACCGTAAATTACCATTTTAGTGAAATTTAGATACTAAGTTTTGCTTTTCATCTGTAAAGATGAACTTTTGATTGGGGAGAAAGAATCAATTCTTAAAACAAGAGGCTTTGGGAAAGTTTGTGAAAGAAAGGCACGAATGCTATAAAAATGTCTTCTAACTCCATACAAAATGCAAAGTTTGTATTTATTTCAAATTTGGGTTTTCAAATCATTTCAGATGATATAATTTTGTGGCGCATACCTGTTGATTGACTCTGATGGATTATTTGGTCCTTTGCAATTTTTGAGAAACAATTGCAACTTGAACAAAACAACTAATCTAAAATTAACCATAAATATTAATAGATTAATTGACACCAGGAACATGCAAGTTGCTTGTAATAGAGCAGTTGTTTTCATAAGTTTTCATTGCATGGTCTTAGTTGGACAAAAATGTGAGATTAAACTCTTTTTCAAAATAACATCTTTGTTTTGTGATAAGGTTAGAAGAAATTGAGAACTACATCTCCTATTGGTTGTATATGAGAGGAAATAAAAATAAATGATTGTTGGACATTTAGTTTTAAGGCTATATCTGAAATAACTGCTTTAGAAATAATCTCTGTGATGATTTTATGTTAGCATTTAAAAATAAAATCAACTTTTGAAGTGAAATCTCATAGGAACTGTTCAGTCAGTGGAAACATTTTTTGTTGTCATTGTAGGTTGTTATCTACTAACAGATGCCCCAAAGCTCCCAGCATTCCTTGTTTTTACATCATCAAGATCTCAGAACCACAGGAATCCCCTAAAAATCACTGTTTTTCATTGTGGTGACTATCCATAAGAGATGAATTAAGGGAAGATCTGATTCTTTACATTGTCATGTACATGGGAATAAAATTCTTGGAACTTGCTCGTCTAAGTAGGTATCTAGATGATAGGCCTAGATCTAATAGTAGCAAAGTCTCTCTTTATACCTATAATAAATCTTTATTATAGGGAAATTGTTATAAAAAATTCTTGGGGTGATAAAATGCACTATAGACTTATGTATGAATGTCAGAAATTATCAGGAGGCCTGGGGCTAATCCAGCTCATATTGTAATCTTCTGGTTTTTAGTTGAGAGAAATTTAGTCAACTTACAGAAGAAAATTAATGCTCTTGCTGAACTCTTGAAAATAGATTTCAGCAATTATTGGGAAAATCTACTAAGATTCATACCAATCACTAGAATTAAAAAAAGATAACATAAACCTCAGCTGTATAAAATAAACCAATGGGATTCTAGATATAGGCAATTCTATTTTGAAATAAAAGTGAAAACCAAGCTATATTAATTCAGATTGCATCCCAGGAAAAAAGAGGCCTGAGCATATTGTGAAGGGCAGTAATTAGTCATCTCAAAAAGGCCAGAAGAAACAAATATTTTAGCTCTAGGCCATTTATTCAACATCCAGGATTGTATGCCAGGCATTGGTCTAACTTTTGTATTTTAAGATCAATCAGTACTTAGTACTTGGTGTTTTAAGAAGGTGATCTTACCCTTTCCCTTAGATTCTATCTCTACTTAGAAGATGTCAGATATCTTAGTGCTTTTAATAAACATTCCAGTCACCCTGCAGTAATTTCCGGACACTATAGACTCGGGTATAACTGAGTTATGAAATGCAGTCATTTTTTCTGATTTAGTGTTGATGTGGGCCTTCTGTGGCTCATTATGCTACATTGGTATTCTCTATAGTGGTCAATTAATTCTGTACCTCAGTTGTGCAGAATTGGTGCTATTTTGACATCTAATGTCAGGGTGACATAGTTCATATTGAAAAAAAGAGTTAATGTTTAAAAGGAGTTGTTTTATATTGTCAGTATGCCTATTTTTTTTCTTACTCATAAGGCAGTAGAGATAGCCAAAGGTTATTTAATTCATTCCTCAACCTGTCCTAAGGACTCCATGCTATCCTTCAAAGACAGATTGATATTTATCTTCTTTAAATGTCTCAAGGGAGGGAAAATCCATAAGCTACCTTGGTGACCCATCTTAGTGTGGAACAACTCTCATACATTTATACAAGAAAGAATGAAGAAAATTCTAGTTTGACATAAAAGTCATCATTTATGATGAGTCACTCTGAGAATGAGCAGGCAACTACACATTTTTTCTATTCCCTTATGGAAAAGATGAATAACCTCTTATAGCCTTAACTTTCCCCTTGTGTTCTGCCTGAAATAACCGTGATCCTGTGAATGCTAAATGAAAGGAGATCAAGAACAGCTGTCAGGCAATGTATGTAATTTTTGGAAAATCAGAGGCTGAAGAAACTCCTGAATATTCTCCTCTTCTTCCACTTTTTAAAAAATTCATAGCTTTATTTTTGATTTTCCTCTGATCATATCTATTTCTCCCAGTTCATTTTCCCCCTAACTCCTGTCAGTGAACACAAGCTTGGGTCATGACAAATCATGGCATCAGGAACAGAACTCTCTGACGCTCTGTGACAGAGAAGAGGCAATCAAAGAAGAGGAAGAAGAAGAGGAGGAGGAGGAGGAAGAGGGGAAGAGGAAGAAGAAGAAGAAGAAAGAGCTGACTTTAAGCAGTTTTCAAGTGGATGAGGCTGGGCAGGCCTAAAATCTGGGGAATTCATCTCAATCCTAACCCTGAAGTTGATGCCCCAGGGGTAAAGTGGATGAATGGTGGGTGGGGGGAATATATTAATATTTCCAAGAAGGAGTTTGGAAAATAGACTAGCCCTCTCTGTAACATTGAGGTCCTGCTCTGTTAGATCTCAGGGATAAACTATGTTACCCTGGCCACATGCATCATAGTTTGGAAATTTGGAGAAAACAAGATGTAAAAAGCAACCAAAGCAGGAGTTGTATTTGACTAAGATGATAATTTTAAACTAATTTCTCTGGAGATAGTCTATTCAAGAGTTTTGTGGATATGATGCTATTTTAATGAAACCAGTATGAGAAATGCATCATATTACTACCTAATCAAGCTGTGATAATGTTTCCATTGGATATTACATCAGTGTTCTGTGATCCGCTCTGATTCCAGATGAAATTTAAGATGTTGACTACAGACTATAAAGTCCAAAATTATCTGGATTTTGGTTACTTTATTCTTTCCTAATGTCATATATTGTAACTTTAGACTTCTGGGGGCATTCTTGCTGCTAGTTTTCAGATTATATTCATGGGAATTGGATAATAAAACTTGTTTTAGGCGCATCAATTCTTGCTTAGGGAATATTGGCTAGCTCTTTGGCAGAGGGAGAGGGAAAGCATCTAAGCCCATAAACAGAATCTATTGATATTGGACTTCCTTTGAAAGAGAGAAAGAGTTTTATTTCAAAATTTTAAATATTTAAATTATTTAAAATGACTTGGGTTGCTTTTAAATTTCAAATATTGTTTTGCATATATAATGTTGTACTTAAGTTTTATGGAGTTAACTTTATGTTATATAATAATGCAATTCTGGCTTAGAGCTAGGGATGGGAGTGTAAAATGATTTTAAAATGTAGAAATATTACTCTATTACCTTCCTTTATGAAATAGATTATTAAACCTTCTAGGTATTTTAATAAATCTCTTGCTGCTATGGACCCACACTGGTGCCTTCTGTATTTATCCCTTAAGATCGCTACTTTGGAGTTTTGTATGGTTTTTATTACACAGCCCCAAATTTAGAAGCCATTTATTGATACTTCCCCCTCCCCCTTTACACATACTCAAAGCATCAGCCATTTTCTTAGCAACCACAGCATATATTTTGATTTTGACCTTTTTAGTCATATATATCTCAGTCTAATCCACCATCATCTCTTGCCTTAATGACTACAGATCTCCTGATTGGAACCCTATTTCCACTCTAGCTCCACTCCAATTCATTCAATTCATTTTTATTAATATTTACAAAGGCCAACATTCTCTTTTTTTAATTAATAGACTTACATTTTAGAGAAGTTGTATATTTTTTAGAAAACTTGGCTAGCAAGTGCAGAAAGTTCCTATACACCTCCTCCACCACCTCCAGTTTCCCCATTACTAATCCATTTACTAGTGTGCTACATTTGTTACAATTGATGAGCCAATACTGGTACATT
Organism: Lepilemur ruficaudatus; assembly: GCA_963574885.1. Classification (NCBI taxonomy): domain Eukaryota; kingdom Metazoa; phylum Chordata; class Mammalia; order Primates; family Lepilemuridae; genus Lepilemur; species Lepilemur ruficaudatus. The sequence continues at coordinate 23,042 of CAUYRT010075288.1, forward strand.
ATTATTAAATAAAATCCATAGTTGACACATGGTTTACTCCTTTGTGTTGAATATTCCCCAGTTTTTGATGAATATTTAATGACATGTATCTGTATCCACCATTACAATATTACACAGAATAGTTTTACTGCCCTAAAAGTTGTCTGTGTTCTGCCTGTTCATCTCTCCCTACCTTCTTCTGAACCCCTGGCAACATTTTTTTTTTTTAATTTTTCCTGTAATTTTGCCTTTTACAGAATGTCATATATTTGCAATCATATAGCACACAGCCTTTTCGGATTAGTTGTTTTCTCTTAGCAATATGCATTTAAGTTTTCTCTATGTCTTTGGTGTCACTTTTATTGCTGAATAATGTTCCACTGTGTGGATGTGCCACAACTTGTTTATCCATTCTATTGAATGCAATGTATTGCTTTCCTTCATGTTTTAACAATTATCAATAAAGATGCTATAAACATTTTGTGTGCACGTTTTTGTGTGGACATACATTTTTAACTCCTTTGACTAAATACCAAAGACGTACTATTGTTGGACCTCCTGGTAAGAGTATGTTTAGTTTTATGAGAAACTGTGAAACTATTTTCCAAAGTGGCTGTACCATTTTGAATCCTCACCAGTAATGAATGAGAGTTCCCATTGTTCCACATCCAGGTCAGCATTGGGTGTTCTCAGTGTTTTGAATTTTAGCCATTCTAATAGATGTATAGTAGTATCCCATTGTCGGTTTAATATGTTATCCTCTAATGACATATGATGTTGAGCATCTTTTCATGTTTATTTGCCATCTGTATATCTTCTTTGGTGAAGTGTGTGTTGAGATCTTTTGTGAATTTTAAAATTGGGTTGTTTTCTTTCTTTAATTTTAATTTTAAGAGTTTTTTTGTATATTTCAGATACCAATATTTTATCAAATATGTGTTTTGCAAAGATTCTTTCTTAATATGTGGCTTGTTTCTCCATTCTCTTAACAGTATCTTTTTATAAAGGCTTTATTACCTAGGCATGATTGATTATGTTATTGGCCATCAGTGATCAGCTCAACCTTTAGACCCTCTCACCTCCCGGGAGGTTGGGCACGGTGAGACTAGAAGTTCTAACTCTCTAATCACTTGGTTGTTTCCCCTGGAAATCAGCCCCATCTTGAGGCTGTTCAGGAGCCAGCCACGAGTTATGTCATTAGAACAACGAGGTACTCCTATCACCTGGCAAATTCCAAGGGGTTTATTTATTCTGTGTCTGACATTCCTTTTAGTTAGAAAATTTCAAAGGTCTTAGGAACTCTATGTCAAGAAATGTGGTCAGAGGCCAGGCATGATGGCTAATGCCTGTAATCCCAGCACTCTGGAGGCTGAGGTGGGAGGATCGTTTGAGCTCAGGAGTTCGAGACCAGCCTGAGCAAGAGCAAGACTGTGTCTCTACTAAAAATAGAAAGAAATTAGCTGGACAACTAAAAATATATAGAAAAAATTAGCTGGGCATGGTGGCACATGCCTATAGTCCCAGCTATTTGGGAGGTTGAGGCAGAAGGATTGCTTGAGCCCAGGAGTTTAAGGTTGCTGTGAGCTAGGCTGATGATATGGCACTCTAGCCCGGGCAACAGAGTGAGACTCTGGCTCAAAAAAAAAAAAAAAAAAAAAAAAAAAGAAATGTGGTCAGAGACCAAATATACATGTCTTATTATATCATAATATCACAACTAATCATCTACATTATAACACTCTCCCCTTCCAGGTACTGCTCTATCAATATAGTTCCTTTTTAGTAGTTATCATACTCTCCTATGTGCTCCATTCCTTTTCTCCCTTGCTTATTGCTCTGCCTTCAGAGTCTACTATGGTATCTTGATAGTTTTTTCCAACTTTTCCACATGATGACATACATAGAAACTGATAACATTTATAGGGGATACCTGTTTTCCATTCATTGTAATCCCAGTTGGGAAACTAGTTTAGCGCACAGTAAATGCTCAGTTAATACTGGATGAGACAATATTATTGAAAGAATTATTGTCACTATCTTTGGAAATCATCTGGCTTAGTATTCGTTCTCATGATCCCAATAATTTTTGTACCTCTTCTCCTTCTCTCTGTGCCCTATAACCTCAGGCTAGTCATGCCCATGCACAGCGGTCTCTGGCCTCGGGATCCCTAGCCTGAGTGCATACCTTTCTCCATTCTGGGAATGTAAGTGTAATATTTAGCACAGAATTTTATAATTGATCTATTTACACATCAAGATTTTAAACTTCTAAAGAGGAGAGAGATGGCAACTTTCTCATCTGTATATTCACAGCACATAGCATGAAGTTGGTGCTCAATAAATGTTGAAATGTCATTTCCATGATGACTTTCCCTCTTTTATTTGCTATCTAAATTTACTTACTCATGATGTGGATGACATATAATTCTTGCTCTTTCATGCCAGTTTCATATTTTGAAAAATATATTTATATATTTATACTATAAGTAATATTGGAGTGAATCCTGTCTATATTATAAACTCCTAGAGAAGTGATTTTTTTTTTCTTTTCTTATTTTTTGAGATGAAACCATTTTGAGAATTTCAAGGAAGCTAAGGACCCTCACCTCATAAAGCCCAACATCCACCCTTATCATGTAGTTTCGTGTATAATTTCACTGGCTTCATCCACATTCTGAAGCCACACTAAGAATTTCTATCCTAAAGAGAAAACAATTTATATAGAGTTCTTTATACTACAGAGAATAAAGGAATAACTAAATTTCTTTCAATATTAGCTAAAATATGTGAAAAATCTAAAAGTTTACATCCTCCTCCAGTTTTGGGAAAACAAATGGTAGAAAGAACGCTCTGTTTGTTAAAAGAAGCAGAATTCACTTTTAGAACAAATTTGATGAAATGTCTTTTTTCCTAGTGTTAGGATTTTTCTACCGGAGGTTTGAGTTTTTAAGATTTCCCGAACACTCACAGGTCTTAAAAAATAGTTTTCATGCGTGTCAGCAAAAGCCGTTTCAATCCGGGCTGTTTCTCATTTGCAATTTTTTCTCGTTTTCACTTTCACTGTTCCAATTCCTTCAGCCTATTCAGTTTTTCTTATAAATTATTCCTTCTCTAAATATGAGATAATTTTGTGAAAAGAATAGTAATATTTTCTGCTAAGATAGTTGAGTTTACAGGAATAATAGGACTGCAGACCTGAGAAAATCCTTATACGATAATATGAATGTCGGTTGCTTGCCCCTCTCATCACTGTAACCCCAACATGTTCCACAGGAGCTTGGTGAGAGATTCATAGTCCCACCTCTTCTTCCACAGCCACGGCCCCCTCTCCGAAATCTTCAAAGGAGGCCCGAGTGCTCCATGGACACCTGGAATTTAGCAAGGCCTCCCAGCTCTGTGGGTTCCTGATGTGTCCAGGCCCCTAGGATGGGATTAAGGGAAACCAAGAGAGCTCTTGGTTCTTGCTAACAAGATAATCAATCTTCACTCATCTTAACACTATGACTATACAGGAGAACAATCCTCAAGAAATGCTATATTTAGAACTGCTTATCCTCCTTAAAAAGTGTCAGGACAAATCCAAGATGCTTTACACCTTTGTTTATCTAAGATACCTTCAGAAGTCCAGGAATCTCAGTTCATACATTATCACCTGGGCTCATGTCCCATAAATCTTGAATATTCCCTGATATGACCACATCATTCACTTCTACCCCATACTCTGAACTCTTTTACTGTGCTTTTATAATTTATCATCAAAATCTAACCTAGCTTATATCTTCAATTCTCTTTCCATCGTTCTTCTCATTCATCCTTTTCCTTTAACTAAACCTGGTCATCCTTGACGACATTGATTGTCTTTTAGTTCTCTTTACTTGTGGTTATTTTTATGTGTCCTCCTTTTGTTTCACTGTTCCTTCCAGACCACCATATCTCCCTGTCTTCTGAAAAGACAGGATCATCTGAAGTTCATCATTCCTTCTTGGGTATCTACCAACATGCCTCTAATTTACTGAAGATTTGTGCATCTAGATCACTATCTTCATTTTTGGAGATTTCAATATCCCGGGGCATGATTACACTGAGAATGCTGAGCTCCTAGACCTCACTTTTCCTGACCCCACTTTAGCCTTTACATACTCCAGACTTTGCATTGCCAATACTTGCACCGCCTTCAAAATACTGACTTGAAATGCTGTTCTCTTTAACCACCTATTAATTTTCTATTGCTGCTGTAACAAACTTGGGGGCTTAAATAATACTGATTTTTTATCTTATGGTTCTGGGGGTAAGATATCCAAAATGGGTCTTATGGGCTAAAATAAAGTGTAAGCAGAGCTGCCTTCCTTCCAGAGGCTCTAGGGAGAATGTGTTTTCTTGCCTTTTCCAACTTTTAGAGATTGCCTCCTTTCCTTGTCTTGTGATCAATTCCTCCTTCTCCAAAGCCAGAAGCACAATGTCTTCAACTCCCTCTCTGATTTTGACCCTCTGTATCCATCCTCATATCTCCTTTGTCTGATTACCATGTCTTCCTCTTATATGGGACCTTGTAGTTATATTGGGCACATCCAGATAATCCAGGAAAATATCCCCATTTCAAGATCCTTAATTTAATTGCATCTGCAAAGTCCCTTTTTCTATGTAAAGCAACATATTCACAGATTTGGGGGATTAGAATGTGGATATCTTTAAAGGTAGCCCTTTATTTTCCCTACCAGATGAGCTATCTAATATTTGTAGGTCACTTACTGATTCCCTGTCTTAACAATTATTCGATTACGTTTCAATCTAATCCATTTACTCTACCACTTATTCATTGTCTATTATTGTCTTAATGGACTCACTTTTCTCTTTATCCAATTTATATTCTATGATTCTTTACTACAATACTCCCTTACGGACTCTCAACACCTCTCTCCCTCATAGTCCTCCCTAACCCTAACTTCTGTAATACTTGTCAGGCTGTGTCCCTGATTAAACCCAACCAACTCTCTGCCTACCTACTTTGCACCTGCACTTGAGCAACAGAATATGACTGGGGAAAAAACGCAAGTTCAGGAGGAATCTTTCTTATTTTCCTCTTTCTGTTTCCTTCCATGTGAAAGGACTTTAATGACATACCTGTCTTGTCTCTCATTCACTCTGTTGGAGGAAATGTGACTTTCTTTACTTGGGAAACTGAAAAGGAAAATTGAAAGCATCTCCTTCATCCTCCTTGGGATCCAGCTGCCTGCCGGAAGTAGGCAGTTCCCCTGCTTTGTGCTGTGCTGCCGTGAGATGGGTCTGACCCTGTAGGGAGTTTGCAGTTTTCCAGCATTGACAATAACTGGGTTGGCTAGTCTATCCAGTTTGGGGCTTCAATATTAGGAAGTTCACTTGCCTATAAATAGCAGCCAGATACATTTCCCTAAATCAGCATTATCAATAATAAAGATGATATTTGTTTTGTATTTTCTTTTTATATCATTTTTCCTCAATTAAAATAAAATTTGAATGTATTATTTGAGAGTTCCCCCAAACTCTGACTACTTCATCTAAACTAGCCGTCTTTCATTCTCTATTGCTTTTCCCTGCTTGATTTTTCTTCATAGTACATCCCAATATTTGATCTAATGTATTTATTTGTTTACTGTCTGTTTTCTTTGCTAAATATGAGATCCATAAAGGTAGGATGTTTGTTTTAGCTGTTCTTAGTGCCTGGAACAGTTCTTGATTAATAGTAAGTTGTCAATGTAAATTTGTCAAATGCTTGTTGAATGAAAGAATGTGAGAACCTTTGAACCTTTTCAGTATCATCTAAAGGTTCAATTTAGGTTCTTTTAACTATACTTTTCTTTATTACAAATACATCAACTCTCAATTAGCCAGGGTAGAGTTAATTGATTTGGATATTAAACATGGTAAAAAGTCTTAATAGTTCATGTGTTAAAAGTTAAAATAACTACAAATCAATAAAAAATTCTGCACACTGGAAAGAGTCTGTTTTCCATGGATGTACGTAGTAACTAACATACTAAATCATGTCTACTTCAACTTGGAAACATTCTTCCCCGTGTCAATCAGAAGTATAGGAATAGTGACTTGAATGTTGGGAGGCAAGCAAGAAAGCAGAGAGGTTAATATTTTCAAAAAATCTTAAAAATAGAACGAAAAGATAACTTTTCTCTATTTTGTTTCTTTAGAGTATGGTATGAAAAACAAACATATTTTGGTTTGAAAAAAATTTCTTTTGCCCTCTCTCGGAGTTCAAGTGGATTGAAAAACTACAAGTATGATAAGATGTCCTCTTTTGAAAGCCATGATAAAATTTGGTTCCATTACCACCGGTTAGAGAAATGCTGCTAAACTAGACAAAAGTTTATTCTAAGTGTCAGAATAAAAGACATAATAGACATCTGCATTTCCTCTTTTTTTTGCTAATAGAGCCAGGTTTTCCTTTTAGGAATGTTCCCTCTCCCATCTGCAGTCTATGCAATTCATAGTCCAGAGGGGGTCACAAGGATGAGGCCATATTCCGTGTCCCTGGCCACAGTCCTTGGTGCAGAGATGAGCTCATGATCCAAGTTGTCCTGACCAGTGTGAATGCCAGGACTTCTGCTGTGCATTTTAGCTGGAGCTGATCTGCCTAGGAGAATATGGCTGTGGCTGCCAGTGCCCATCTTGCTGGAGGCAGGACAACCCACTGAAAATCAGTTCTCCAAAAATGAATTTTCTGAAATTAAAGTTTCCAAATAAAAATTCACTGTATGACAAATCTACCAATTTTCCAAAATCTTATTTCTTTTGACAACTTATAAAGATGACCACAATTTATACTTGGTGGAATGCTTTTAAAAGCTTTTGAAGATTCCTAGTTTTTATTTTTCTTCATATAAACATTTTCAAGAATGTTACAGTTGGTGAAATCTAAGGATCTTCTTAGGATGGTTTATTTTTTTAAATATACATTTAATATTTAGACAACAATATTTCATCACCAATGACCAATAGCACTTCATGTGTACTTTTTTCAAGTTCTGTTTATTTTAAATCTTTTTAATGTCTTTTTTTCTTTCATTGATATTTGAGTATTATTAATATCTCTTTGCCAATTTTCCATGTGGCATTTAAACTTTAGTTTATTTCTAAAATGTGGTAGAAAAACTTAATATTTGGTATGACTTTTCCTCTCACTTTGCAGTTAATTTTATACTTTAGACATATTTTATCTTTTTAAAGATTTTTAGTCAATTTATTTTCTGATCCTTCAAATTCTTGTATTTTTGTTTACTATATATCAAATTTGACATAGTAATCATACAGCACATTATGATGATAATAGTAATTGCTTTTGACCATCTTGATTTCCCAAATACTGCTTTGAATAATTTTACCTTTTTAAGCCAAATCTCATAGTGAATTATTTCTAAGTTCATATGCCCACTTATTTATTTATTTATTTTTCCAAGGGTAAGCATATATTTTTGTCAGGATTTCTTTTTTTTTCTTTGTTATTTCAGCATATTATGGGGGTACAAATGTTTAGGCTACGTATATTGCCTTTGCCCCATCTGAGTCAGAGCTTCAAGCGTGTCCATCCCCAAGATGGTGCGCACCGTACCCATTAGGTGTGAATATACCCATCCCTTTCCCCCCCTCCCATCTGCCTGACGCCTGATAAATATTATTCCTATATGTGCACTTAGGTGTTGATCAGTTAAAACCAATTTGATGGTGAGAGTGGCCTTTATCAAAAAGTCCCAAAACAATATATGCTGGCGTGGATGCAGAGAGATAGGAACACTCATACACTGCTGGTGGGACTGCAAACTAATACAACCTCTGTGGAAAGCAATATGGGGATACCCCAAAGTTCTACAAGTAAAACTGCCATTTGATCCAGCAATCCCATTACTGGGCATCTACCCACTTATTTATTGTGAGAAACCAGAATAACTTTTTATTTCTTTTGGATAATTTTTTATGTTACAGTTTCTTTACTTTTAGTTATTTTTGTTTTTCTTTTACCAATTCCTCAAATGGCATATCAGCCTACTTTATTACTAGTAATTGTTTACCAATATGTCTGAAAAGAAATCCTATTTCTACCCTAGATGAGGTAGAAATTTAATGCTAAGAATGAATTTAGTACAGAGCTAAGAGATAAAGACAGATTGCTGACAACAACATTTGAACTCCTGTATCTTTCTGTGCTTAATGATAACAGTTGCAGATTGGGTTCCCAGGGATGCAAATTGTAAGCTGGAGATGGGGCTCACGATATAGAGAGTGCTCTTGGTGCCAATGCCTGCGGAAGGGAAGTGAAGGAAGCTGGGTTGGGCAGAGGGAGAGGTTGGTCTGAAATGTAGTCTGAGCAAGGCCCCCAGATAATCCCACCCTTTCTGGTGACTGGAACACATTGGTCTTGATCTAGCTCAACTCTTTTCCTAGCATCAAGGGGCCAGAAAAACTGCATTATACTCAGAAGGTTGTATAAGAAATATGAAATGAGAACACGGGGAAGTAGAGATGTTTTCCAGCTCATGGTAAAGTCTTAGGAGGACTTCTTTCTAGTGACTGTTCACATCTCCTAGATGTGGAGTCTCTGGAATGTGTTGTACAGAATCACAGTGACAATTCTACCTTGGAAGCCCTCATTTCCAATTCTGTTATTCACCATAACTTTTTCATAATGAAATTTTACTTTTTAAAATGTTCTAGTTATTTTGGAAGATCCTTATTACAACCTCTACGAATTATAGCTCCCATGTAGTTCTTCCAGCCGTTGACTATTACAACTAAACTTACAATATCACATAAAGACAAATAGGCACATAAATGTTTTCACTGTGTAGGAATTAGACTATTTGTGGAGGGGAGTCTTCAAATAGGACTTGCACTTTTATCCTATATAAAGTGGGTCTGTTTTCACTTACCTTGAAGCCCAAGACTGCATAAGACCAGATACCCAGGCACTTTTATCTGTCTCTGAATGTTTTGAAGAAGAGTATAGGCCATTGTAATAGATTTCTGAGGGGGATATAAAGAAATTATATAATGTATCACAGAGCAAATGTCTAAAACTTTTCTGAGCATATTTCTCTCTACCTAAACTTTCTCATGCACCTAATATTTATTAAATCATTATTCAGTTGCATACACTATTCTAGTTCATGGGAAAAAAGTAAACAAGGTAGAAAAATTCCTTGAGTATTTAGAGTTTATTAGAATAGTGGGAGAGAAGAGACAGTAAACAAGTGAAGAAGATCATGTCAAATGTGATAAGTGCAATGTAGAAATATAACAGAGTAGTGGATAGAGAGTGTTATGAGTGAGCCACTTCAGATAGCATGATTAGAAAATGCCTTGATGGAGTTACACTTGGGCTGAAAACTGTACAGTGAGACCGTGACTATGTAAAGGTCATGGGAAGGGCAATTCTAGGCAAAGGAAATAAATAGGAGATGAGAGTGGAGGGGTGGGTGGAAGCTAAATCATACATGGACTTCTAAACAAAAACAAGGCACTTCAATTTTTATTCTGATTTCAACAGAGCTCCAATGGACACTTTTAAGTAAGAGAACGATATAATCTGATTCCTGATTTAAAATGATCCCTCTGGATTTAGGGGATGTAAGATTCCAGGGAGTAAGAGAAATGGCAGGGAGACAGATTAGCTGTTGTAGTAATCCAGGAGAGAGACGAGGGTGGCTTAGGTTTGTGGGCTCTAAGAGAAGATGGTGAGAAGTGGCAGAATTAAGATATATTTTGAGGAGACAACAATAAGACGGCTAACGAATAAGATAATGGTAGGGAAGGCAGTAGAGAGCAGAATAGTGCAAGCAGTCTTCCCGTAAATTAGTGTTCTTCCTTGGCTTCCTCCATGTCTGCCCCAGGTCATGCAAGCAAGGGACCCCTTTCCAGATGCTCTCTTCAGAGACAGCTTCTGGGAAGTAAAGTCCATCTTTTGCTCTGGCTGCCTTGTTTTTGAGAAGCAGGCCTACTGGAGTTCTGATGACTGCACATTTCTATCTTATAACACCATGTTATATTTACTCCCTTTGTTCTTACTATCACCTCTGCCTTAATTGTTTGACCTGTCTTTCTGACCTCCTCTGACCCTCTCCCACCTCTGCAAAGACTTTTTATCCTTCAAATATTAACTTATTTTTTCAGTTTTCCCCGCTGTCACCAGTGGAATTAATGATGCTATGCTTCTGTATCTTTTTGGACCTATCTCTAATATTTTATTACAGCACTTGCTACGTTATATCTTCATCATTTAAATTTTTGTCTTTCCTGGTTAGAATGTGAGCTATTCAAAGGTAAGGAAAATTTCTTTTTTCATCCTTGTATTCCTAGCACAGAGTCTAGCATGTTATAGGCTCTGATGAAATGTTTGTTCAGTTAAAGGCACTGAGTTCCTTCCTTTTCTATTTCAATTAATTTTGTTCAGTAATGACTTATTTAAATAATTGAAAATGTTACCTAATAACACTTGCATGCAATTTCTTACCAAAACAGTTAATTTATGTATTTAATGTTAATTTAAAGGTTTATTTAAAATTTTGCATTGTATATTAATATTTTCAGTCTCTAATTTGTTTGTTTTATTGGAACTAACAGCTCAGAAAGTTAAACCTTATGTGCAAAAACAAGTGAGTATTAATTGACCTCAGCTTTTTCTCCCTGGACCTATTAATATCAACTCCTAACAGCTTTAGCCCTTTGCTGCTCAGTGGAAACTTGTCAACAGTTCATTGCAATGGTGCCACATAGACTCTCCTTAAGGGTGGAAGACTGTGGAACAGCTAGGCTTTTTCTGAGGAGCATCTTGCTTCTGAAAAGCAACTTTAGAGATGATGGTGAGAGATGTCATGTGTAAAGGGTGAACTGAGGTTTTAGAGACACACATTCATCTTCTGAATACATGTGCATTTCTTCTAATTTTGGAAGATATAGCTCTTTTAAAGCAAAAGAACTGGAGGAGAGAACCAATTTGATGATTCAAATTAAAAGGGGAAAGGCACTAGTGTGTGTCATATTTTGGCAGAAAGGAACAGAAGGATAAATGCACCTTTCACATTTTCCCAAGATGAGAATTGTACTAACTTTAAGGTGACTGGGAGAAGACATTAGTTGATAGAAATATGTTTTAAAAGTAATACATTTTTATCAGAGTTGAATAAGCATTTTTCTATGTTAATCATTGAAGGGAAACCAAAATAATTATATTTTTGACCAAGAACAGAACTTGAGAATTCTGTCACTATCACTGGCATCTAAAGGCATGTGTAAATTGAAGTAATTCTGTGATTATATTTGAGTCTCAAGTGGCTTGCTGTTAATACATACTGGAAACAACCTGGTATTAGCTCATCTTAAAAAAAAAAAAATCTCTTAACAAAGCATCCACCCCGGCCTGGTTTCTCTGCTTCTCTTTCAGCAAAAGTCCTCAAAAGAGTAATCTGCACTTCTAGTGTCCAATTCCTCTCTTCGTCTCTCTCTTATATTCATTCTTCTCAGGCTTTTACCACTCCACATTCCACCAAAATTGCTCTCATCAAGGTCAACAAAGACCCTCAGGTGCTAAATCCAATTCTCAGTCCTCATCTTACTTGACCTATTAGCACCATTTTACACAATCGATAATTTCTATTTCCTGAGAACTCTTCCTTCGCTCAGCTCCCAGGGCACCACACTCTCCTGGATTTCTTTGTACATTACTCTGTGGCTTCTCTCTCTCTCCTTTTTTGATTTGTCTTATTTATCCTGCCGTCTTAAAGTTGCTTTGGCCCAGGACTCAGACCTTGGACCTCTTTACTCGCTGTCTTTACTACCTTGCTGATTTTACCTGCCTCGTGGCTTAAATATTATCCAGTGTTGAAAATTGCCAAATTTGTATCTTTGGCCCCATGATTCCAGGACCGTGTGTCCAGCTTACTATTTGAAAAATCCATTTAGACAGCGAATAGATATTTCAAAATTAATATGCCCCAAAGTGGATTCCTATGCTTGTCCCCCTGACAGATTTACTTCACTTACAATCTCCCCCGTGCCAGTTAAGAGCAACCCCAACTTTCTAAGTGCTCAGGCCAGAAATCTTGAGGTCCTCTTTTATTCTCTCATAGTTGATATCTAATCTGTCAGAATTTGCCATCGATTCTACCATCAAAATATACCCAGAATTTTTCCACTTCTCAAAATCTTCTCTGCTACTACCTGGATCCGCTTTGTTAATATCCCTCAATGGGATTGTTGTAATAGTTTTGTAACTGGTCTCGTGTTTTATACCTGCTCCCTCTGGTGTATTCTCAAATAACAATCCGAGTGATCCTGTTAAAATGTAAACCAGATCGGATCACTCTTCAACTCAAAATTCAAGGGGCTTCCATTCTCTTCAGAATCAAATAAAAGTCCTTAGGATGGTTTCTACAACTCTACTTTACTTCTCAAATATCCTCTGCAGTACTCTGTTCTGACCATGTTGGCCTCCTCATTTGTCCTTGAACCTACTGGGTACTGTCCCATCATGGCCTTTGAACTGGCTGTTTGCTCTTACCAAAATGCTCTTTCCCCACACAACCTGTCTATGGCTCTACCTATAGGGTCCTTCAAGATTTTTCCCACTTGTCACCTTTTTAATGCAGCCTAACTCTGAACAATCATATAAATTTGCAACCTCTTTCCCTGTACTACAAATGCCCCTTACTCCTTGTCAGTTTTTTTCTGCAGCACTTTTTAGCTTCTAACATTTTTATATGTGACAACTTTGTACTCACAGAATATATTGCTACTCTGTATAGTCTTAGGCTTCTTGCCTTTCCGTGGGGCATGTAACTCACTCTTGCCAATGGAATGTGTGGAAAGTGATACGCATCACCTCCAGACCAAGATATTTAAGAACAGGTGTTCCTCCTTGGAGTTCTCTCTTACTTTCTTCATCTCAGATGGATGCAGATGATCAATAGGAGCTACTAGAGAAAAGGAGCCTGAATTTCTGAATCGCAGTGTGGAAGATGTCCGTAGAGTGCCTAGTTGGAGTGTGATGTGAGGAGGAAAGATATCCTTATTGGGTTCCAGAGTTATATCCAGGCTCCATTCTGATTGATTAGTGCCTGTGCCTGTGCTGCTATAGAGCACTTTAATATCACACAAATGGTTGGTGCATTCACTTGAAACAGAGTGGGCTAAGTGATAGCTATTAACGGAGGGGAATATCGACAAACAAGATGGCTACTTTAGGCGTGACCAACAATTTTGGCAGTTTTCCTTAAAAGAATTCAATAAAGATCATATACATTAAAAATCACTGAGAATTGACTATAATTTGGGCTACTTTATGTAAAAGTTTATATCTTACCTTACAAATTTGAGGAAATTCAAAGACTAATAGTGTGGATATGTATAAGCATACATTTTACTTAAACAGCTATTCTTGACAACATAAGTTTAAACAAAACCCTAATTAATATATGCCTTGTTAGCCATGATGTTAACACGTGATGTGTGTCCTGCAAATTATCAGAACTGAGGCTTAGTTGGGACCAGAATGTATCAGGTAGGATATGGCAGAAGTAGAAGAGAAGGCTCTACAGTCCTGAACAGGTGGAGTAGTAGCCCTTAGGGGAAGGCATGAAGGTGAATTCTAGGCAAGGCAGACATTTTAGATAATGAGATGGACAGAAGAGGATAAAAGGATTTCTGGCAGGGAAGCCAGACCCTGGATGTCTGAGCCAAAGGTAGATATCTGGAGTTCAAGAAACCAAGTAGACTTTTAGGTAAAAAGAGAAGAGTCCAAGGGTTACTGAAGATTTTAGTGATGGTGGCCAGAGAGAGAATGGATATTTTCAATAATTACTACCCCAAAAATGCTTTATTAATAAGATAAAGAGATGAGTAGGTAGTAAAGTTTAATTTATTGATTTAAAAATGGTTAACTAAAGCAATCTTGTTTAATGTGTTAAAATATGTTTGATTATACTTGGTAATAATCTGATTATGAATATTTTTTTCATAATTCCAACTTGCTCTTAGGTTTATGTGAGCCAACTTTTGAAAATGAACTGGATGTATAAAGACATCTTGAGAAACAAAGTAAGTACATTATTTATGCTAAACCCACTTAATTAATAGTAACTTAAAATAATTAAACAAAAAAACTGATAGCATTATTTTAAGAGACATTATGTATGTTACCCCTTTTTACCCAGAACTACCAACACTTAGTTGCATAAAAGTGACCATGAGTGTCAATATTTTCAAAGTCATAGGATGAATATGTTTCTTCAAAAGAAAGAAAATTAGGATTTTCATATACAGCCCCATATGCCTGATTTTTCTAGGACAGAAAATTAAGGTTAGTTTCTAAATTGAACAGTTAGGAAAAATTAGGATTATACACTGCTCATTTTGTGTTGAAGTAGATATTTGTTTCAAGAAGGACCAAATGTCTACTTCAACACAAAATGAGCAAATGCCCATCCATACATGAGTGGATTAATAGAATGTGGTATAGGTATACCATGCAGTTCTACTCAGCCACAAGAAACAATGGTGATCTAGCATCTCTTGTATTATCCTGGATAGAGCTGGAGCCCATTCTACTAAGTGAAGTATCACAAGAATAGAAAAACAAGCATCACATGTATCACCATCAAATTGGTATTAACTGATCAACACTTATGTGCATATAATAGTAACATTCACTGGGTGTCGGGCAGGTGGGAGGGGGACGTGGGAATGGGTATATTCACAGCTAATGGGTGCAGTGCACACTGGGGGATGGACATGCTTGAAGCCCTGATTTGGGCGGGGCAAAGGCAATATATGTAATCTAAACATTGGTACCCCTGTAGTATGCTGAAATTAAAAAAAAAAAAAAAAAGAAGGACCCATTACTCATAGCCTCTGTGGGTCGGATGCATTGCCCAGCTGTATGGCCCTTTATTAGCAGGAGTCAGTGATGGTCAGAGTTGTACTCACTTGCCTTTGCTCTGTTGGATCCTGTTGTGTTTTCCTTGTGGTGACCTGGAGGGTAGTGTAGACCCTTGGGCTGCCTCCTGAAGATGCTGTGGCTGATGCTACTACCCATTATCAAGTTTCTCCATATTGTCTCCATACTGCCCTCTCCCAGTCCACAGGCAGACGTGAACATTTCAATGAATGGCTCAGAGGTTGTGTGCTTTTGATCTTACCTTAATGTGAATCAAAACAAATAAGGAGACCACATTCTAGTTACTATCCTGGTCAGTGCCATGTTGGGCCTGTTGAGGCATAATAATGTTTGGAGATTTTTTTAAAAATATTCCTCTCTTCCTCTAGTTTTTCCTTTTTCTTTTATGCAGGAAAAACATTAGACATTTTCCTTCATCAGAAAAGGTTAATGGAACAGCATAAAATAATTACTAAATATTATTGAACACCTTCTGTGTGCCAGAGACTTTCCTAAGCACCTTATAGATGGGAACTTCTTTGTTCCTAAGCACCTTATAGATGGGAACTTCTCTGTTTGGCTAGTTTTTCTCACAGCACCCCCTGAGGTGGGTACCATTGTTATTCCCATTTTTCAGATGAGAATATAGAGTTGGCAGCAGCTACATCATAATTGTACAAAGCAGAAATTTCTGCCTGGCACTTTCCTTTCCAAAAGGCCAGCATCCCTTGAGAAGATTAAAATTGGTGTCCTGGAAATAGAGGAGAGAGGAAGTGTCTCTAAGAGAAAAACAAGACAGAGGAGTATTTTCCTATGTGTAAGGGGAGATTAGGAAAAAGAGAGAGTTTTTGGATCCCAGAAACAGCAAGAACTTGTCCTCTGCTTCCTGACCAACAATTAATATACCACAGCTTGGTTGGCAAGTACATGCAGCCTATGGGCCAAGGCCAGTTGGCTACCTATTTTTATAAATAAATTTTATTGGAACACAGTCATGTCCGTTTGTTTACATATTGTCTGTGGCTGTTCTCATACTGCAGTGGCAGCCTTGAGAAACTGTGATAGAGACCATATGGCCCCCACAAAGCCTGAAATCTTTATCATTTTGCCCTTCAGAAAAATGGTTGTGGACCTCTGTTCTACGGTGTTGCTATCACCATATTTACTTTAGATGAGACTATTGTACATCAGTTTGATACTCAGAGAATATTTTCCTGTGTCCTATGACCCTTTTAAAACTTGTGCAGTATTTTACAAGTTGTGGGTTAAGCTAATTCTTGAAGAGACTCCTGAGGGTTAATATTATTTTTAAAAATTACACTTTATTTTGATTTCTAGGCATGTATCTTTTATTTACTAAAAGTAAAAAATATTTAAAATACTTTCCCTTAAGTATACATGAATTCAATAGTTGTTTATTTTTAGTGTATATTTTGGAATTGTAACATTTTCTTTTAGCATCGTCTACCTCTTCTTTTCTAACAAGTAATTATTACTTTTATCCTCCTGACCTCAGTTTCACTGGTTCACCCTCCCCTGTAGCAATTTAAAATAGTGCCAAGGAAAGACGCTTGTCCCTGTCTTGAATCTGTCAAGCTGTTAACTAGTTTCTTCTCAGGTGTCTGCTGAAGATGAAGCAGGTTTTCCACAAATGTGTTTCAGGGACTGTTTGGCTAGTTTTTCATCATCATTTTCAGCTACAACAGGGTCTTGACCAAGAAGAGGTAATAATTTTACTCTTTGTGCTCTAAATATTTTGCCAGATTGCCATCTTAATACATATTAGTAACTTCACATATATTTGGCACAGACAACAGGGCCCACAGAATAATTTATGATCTAAGTGCAGCTTGAAATAGCAAAATTGCTGCTGGTGCTTAGAAATTAATTCAAAAATCACTGTCTGTGGCATAATGATTTACCATAGTTTTTGAATCATATTGTGGAACGTAAGAGTATTAATTAAGAATTATGGCATAAAGCCAGATAGAATCTGGTAAAATTTCATATTACAGCAAAACAACCAGATATCAAATTATTTTGAATATAATAAGCATTTTCACATTTCAAGGCCAAAATTAAAATCACCAGAATGGAACTTCTGGAACCATTGATGTACTATATGTTCATTAGCCACATCCTTCCCAAACACTTCACTGATATTTCCAGTTGTCTTCACAGCATTGGTTCCATGATGGAACTCATATTAAAAAATAATACAAATTTTTGATTTATCCATGGTTTCACAAAAATTGCTCTAAAAAAATTTGAAAGAAATCACAAGCCATAAACCATGCATTTGAAAGAATAAGGATGTGCCTTCACAATAAAAATAAAACAAGAAATGTCAAAGTGAAAATGTCAGAGATATCAACTGTCAAACTTAGTTCTTAAGGAAATTGGACATTTCTTACTTAATGACCTACTATTAATACATAGGAAAGCATATCAGTTAGAAATTAAAACCTAACATTAAAAATTTACAAGAAACTCCTATTTGCTGAGAATTTAATTAACAACTGTTTCGAAAAGTACTATGTAGAAAGCATTTTGTTAGGTGATGCATAGCTTTCCAAGCTGAGTAAGATATGGTCTTTGCCCTCAAAGAACTTACAGTGTGGGAGGTGAGATAAAGCAAAGCAGAATATTAGTTCAGTAAGACATTCTCAGGTAAATGAAAATTTTTACAGTTATCATAATGAGGCTCCCAATGGCCAAAGAAATGAGTGCAGCATAACCCACTTGATACTTCAAATCCACTGTATTATTTACAATATTTTTTTGAAACCTATTCAAGATGTATGAAGTTTTCCTTTCCTCTAACATGTTGGAAAACAGGAGAATCTGTCTTTTGTGGAAGAGAAACAGACATACTAAAAATGGAAAAATAAAATATATCCAAGGAGGGCCTGAGTTAAGTATAAGTAGACAACTGAGTGCTAGAAAACTAGAAAAACAAATTGATAGACAATGGGACAAAATTGGGGACTAATTCTGGATATCGGGGTTGTACAACTTTGCCCAGTGCACTCCCAGGAAATGTGTGCAGCCAGTAGCCTGGGTGAATATATTAATAGAAGGATTGTGGCAGATGGACAACTCCGAAAGAACCATACAAATATTAAGGGGTGTTACGGTTAGTTGAATAAGTAATAAATAAAAAGTTATTTTTTATATAGAGTAAGAAATTCTTGAAGTGAAAATTGTACTTCAATGTCAAAATTTGCTTGCTCACGCTAATAGTTAATTCAGGAGGGGTAGATACTTTACGGCCATGCATCATGCTGTATCACTATCATGATGATATTGTCCACTTTTACCATCTAGCAGAAACTTGTCATGTAATTTTTTTTCCTAGCAAAGAAATCTCTGTCAGCTTTGCTAAAACATAGATTTACTGTCTGACGTTGTTCTTTCAGGCTTTCACTTTATGAGGCTACATGTGGTATTGATCCTAAAGGCAACTTGTGTTTGTTGTTATTTTTCTGGGTAAACAGCTCCCTGCTTTCACTTAGGGCCTGAGGTGTATTGGGCCAAAGATAGTCCCAAGTTAGACTTGTGTTTTTTTTTGAGGAAAATACAGTTTGTAAAGTCAGTGGGCTCATATCTTAATGAAGAATGTCCAGATAGGCAGGAAGCCTTTGAAAGTGCTTAGTTTTTCCACTACATGTAACAGGCATCAGCATTCATTCTTTTGATTAATAATTAGTGAGTGCTTATAATAGGCTAGGCAGTATTCCAGATGTTAGCAATGCAGTGGTGAATAAGCCAGGCTAGAATCATAAGCTAAACAAGTTTATTAAACAAGTAAACAAGTACATGAAAAAGATACTGGTAATTGCTAAAAGAAGATAAAACAAAATGATGGAATAAAAAGTGATGTGGTATGTGAACAAGATCTGGAGGTCTGAATGTTCTAAGCAGAGTGAACTAAATCACAGAAAATCAACAGCTAGATAGAAGGAACAAGGGTATGTGGGAAGAGACTTGTCATCCATTTTCCAACACTGGCTCTATAGAAAATATTCATGTAAGCCATCTTTAAAAAAGGTCCATGAGCCATCAATCAAATACAATTACTTGGCAGTCCTACCACTACCTATTTAAAAATAAGCAAAGGTAATTTCTCAACTGTAAAAAGCCAAATAAATAATTAGTTTTGTTCTTACATTTATGCACTTTCTATTTGCTGGGAGAAAAAAAAAGTCCAATGGCAAGTGAGGACATTGCACAGAAAATCTTTTAAATCTCAAACCTGTGTAATACCCCAAAGAAGGAATAAAGACCACCACTGATTTGGCACTTTGTAGAAGTCTTCCTCAAAATTAAGAATTCTAGTAGCAGTTGATATATGAGGGGTCCTCAAAAAGTTCATGGAAAATGTGTATTATGAAAAACTATGTATAGATTTCAAAATTTTTTCCTAAAAATAAGCTCATACTAACTTTTTATAATGCCTGAAAAGCATCTAATTTGAGGTGCTAGGAAGGATAATACATCAGTTTCAAAAGAGCCCCTATCAGAGCAACATGAATTGTGCTAAAATTGAAGCAAGAATGAACATCCAATTCATGATGAAGCTTCGGTGGAAGAATGGTGAAATCATTGAAGTCTTATGAAAAGTTTTGGGGAATAATGCTCCTCCCCCCAAATTAGCAGTTTACAAATGGATAACTCATTTTAAGAAGGGACAAGATGATCTTGAAGATGAAGCCCATAGTAGCAGAGTGTCCACAACAATTTTCAAGAAAAATATTCGTCTTGTTAATGCCCTAGTTGAAGAGGACCAACAATTAAAGGCAGAAACAATACCAACACCATAGATCTCTCAATTGGTTCAGCGTACACAATTCTAACTAAAAAATTAAAGTTGAGCAAACTTTCCACTCAATGGGTGCCAAAACTATTGTGCCTATATCAGCTGCAGACAAGAGCAGAGCTTTCAATGGAAATTTTAAACAAACGAGATCAAGACCCTGAAGCATTTCTTCAATGAATTGTAGGAGGCGATAAAACATGGCTTTACCAGTATGATCCTGAAGACAAAGCACAATCAAAGCAATGGCTACCAAGAGGTGGAAGTGGTCCAGTCAAAGCAAAAGTGGGCTAGTCAAGAGCAAAGGTCATGGTGACAGGTTTTTTCAGATACTCAAGGCATTTTTGTTCTTGACTATCTGAAGAGTCCCCAAAATGTAACATCTGCTTATTATGAGAGTGTTTTGAGAAAGCCAAAGCTTTATCAGAAAAATACCTGGGGAAAGCTTCACCAGAGAGTCCTTCTCTATCACAACACTGGCTCTGTTCATTCTTCTCCTCAAACAAGGTAAATTTTGCAAGAGTTTCAATGGGAAATAATTAGGTATCCACCTTACAGTTTTGATTTGGCTCATTCTGATTTCTTTTTGATTCCTAAACATAAAACAGTCTTTAGAGAACACCCATTTTTTTTTTCAGTTGATAGTATAAAAAAGACTACATTGACATGGTTAAATTCTCAGGACCTTCATTTCTGTAAGGCTGGGCTAAATGGCTGGTATCATTGCTTACAAAGTGTCTTGACCTTGATGGACCATATGTTGAGAAATAAAGTTTATATTTTTATCTTTAATAACATTTTCCATGAACTTATTGAAGTCCCCTCATATTTACAATTCTTCCTTTGCATTATTAGGAATTTAGGTGATCAACAAAAATATCTTATCACATGTAGATTCTGAGAGCATATCTTTATACATGAAAGCCTTATGGCACAAAAGTCCAGATCTGGGTCTCATGGCTTATGTAGATGAAATTGAAGGCACTGGGGATTAACCAATGATTTAACTGCTATATAGAAATATTTTATTGATCTAGTCATCCTCAATTGTAAATTCTTGATCAAAAACATATAAATTCATTGAGTTATTATCTGTGAAATGCCTTGCAAGATTTATATACATATGTATATATATAATTTTAAACATGTATAATTTTACACACAAATGTACCACATATGATTATATATAGTTCATTCACTTTTCAAAGCACTATTATCCCAGTTTGGCAGATGAGGAAACTGAAGCTCAAACCTCTTAATTAACTTGAACATATTTACAGCAAATGTAGGATTTTAACACAGCTATTTCTGACTTCCAAGCCCATCGTTTTTTACTCTGTCATGCTGAATTTGGAAATTTTGATGAAAAATTAAGGCTTCTGTTTATTTGTTTGCTATTTTTGGTAATCCCAGGAAAAATATAAATAAGTTTCCAGGGGAGGAAATTTACTTAACCTACTAAGACAACAAGCAAGTTTCTAGATTTTGGAAGTGTGTAGACATTAAAAAATTGGCACCCAAAAAGCAAAAAAGTTTCGTTTTATGTAATTTATTGAGGCAGAATTCCCAAATCATTATTGGAAATGTTTTGTTAATTTTGTATAATTATTGTGGGATGTAGAGTTAATAAATGTGAGCACCCAGGATATTTCTGGATGCATTGCACAAAACACTTTATAGCTATTGTCTCCTTTAATTTTGCCCCATTTCACAGATTAAAGAACCTGAGGTGCAGATAATTTAAGTAATTATGCAAGTGGGAGAGCAGGGCTCTCACAGCTCCTAAATGCCAGCCAGCTGTGCTGCTCTAAAATCTAGCACCTTTGCAGTTTGAAAGAATTAACATTCTTCATAAATAAATGGAATAATTATGATCATTCACTCTTTCAGAAGAGACTACTTCTTACTTGCTTCTAATAGTGAGATTTATCCTGGATATTAAAGAATCTGGATAATTCTTTTACAGATGTAAACTTTGATAAACCTTATATAACCTTTTGTTTATCCTTTTCCCAGGAAATTTTGGAATATTTCAAGCCATTAGAATCATTTATAGTTAACTGAAACTTATGTGGGAGCCTTGAAGATTAAATGCCTTTCTTATTATTTATCATCCAACCTCCTATTATACTGGAACAAGGTATTAGCAATTGGGAAAAAAATAGAACCACTGGCTGTTTGACAAAGACAAATTCCTATACAAGGACTTGTAGGTCAGAATGAACTTCATCCCTAATATCACTTCTGATTGATTTATAAGTGGGATGGACTTTTTATTCATATTGCAGCAGAATAACTCCTCTGGTGGGCATGGTTGTAGCCAGAGTTTTAAAACTTTGTAATATAGCTCATCACTATGATTTCAACTTTCCAAAATTATTTCTATTTCTACTACTGGAAATGTTTTACTTTAATCAAAAACTTTCAGTTCCCAGCAAGCTTTGTATCCACTGATTTAGTAATCCATATACTCAATGCATAGTTTTGAATTATGTCCATTATTGAAGCCTGTAATCTCAGCAACTAGATATGTGGTCACCAGGAAAGCTAGCCACTAAATGTGGCTGACTCAGTACAATTCAAATAGCATATCACTTTCAGAGTAGATAGCACATTAAAAAGAAATTTCCTTATCATGTCCTATGAGCTAAGAAATCGATGTTTTCTTTTAATGAGGAAGTATCTGGAAAAAAGAAACGAAGCCATAGAGATCAACCTTGGTTTTATTTAAGTAAAATGAATGTCCCATTATAAAGAAGGAATATTTCAATCTTGTTGAAGAGGTAAATGAGAAACCATGTTTCACTGTCAAGATATATCTTGCACATTTGATGGAAAATTACTGAAGAGAAGCAGTCACATTTCATTCTCTCAAACCTGTTAGGAAGCGAGAGCAGTTTCTCTCCTTGGAATTGTTACTGTGAAAAAGCAGGCTAGCTTGTAACACTGGGGTGCTTGATTTCAAGTCCAAGTTTATATTGGGCCTTCAACAAGGTGTGGAACTGTAATAGGATGGGGTGGTTTGATATAAGGTAGTTTATAAGTCTGATCTTTAAAAACTCATGATATTCTGCTGAGAATTTTCTGCTCTGATTTTTCTCCATTAAGAAATGTATGGGGGGTCATTGTTAGACACTCCAAGATATTAAACAAATATGAAAAAATTACTACTTTATGAGCATATTTTCTGAGTGTTTCTTCTATGGTATATCTTTGGAAAGTTTAAATTGGTGAAAAGAAAAGATCATAGATCTATTGATACCCATGATAACTCTGGGACAGTATAAACCATCTTTAATTATCTTGGAGTACAGCTGCTTTACTCATATTGTTTTCAGAAATGAGATAGGAATAAGACCAATTATAATAAGACCCAATGCTGCCAGGATTTTCTTTTCACTGGGTAAGATTTCTGGAAAATCCCAATTTATCTGATTTAATGTCTGAGAAAATAATTTCCAGCATACAACTGGTTCTCATACAGATATTTTTGTTGCTTTACAAAATTCTCAGTGTTCCACAGTCTCTAATTACTGTTTTGCTGGCATATGAATAAAGATCTATAGTGACCGCATTTGTCCTAGGCATGCTTGCTTTGGCAGACCCCACTTAGTATATCAAACAAATTCTAATTCTAATGCAATTATTTGAATCCTCACACTAAATTTATTTTTTGATATGCAATTTTAAGATAATTTTATCTTAATGAAATTATTTCTTTTGCTTTTGAGATTTAAATTTTATTATATTTGTATATAAATTGAGTCACAGTTGACATAACATTTTTGCAGATATTATTTGAATATCTGTTATTAATCTTTTATTTTTGCAGTCAATGATATATAATTATTTTCAGGTGCTAGGAAATTTCAAAGGTTCTAGTGTCTGTGTTTGTAATACCTAATGTAAAAAATACCCCTAATTGTGCAAAGCTGGTATAAACCATTGCTATTCTATATAGAGGTCTAAGACATCCATTGCAATGCTAGTTTCATGGTTCTTATGGAAAAGTTATTAAGTGTTTGCTTACACTTTTGTAAGAGGTAATGTTGAAATGTTTAGATCACTTGAGACAAAATGCTGTCACCTTGAAAATAGTGTAACTGACAGAATCAGTGTTGAAAATGCCAGGTGAAATTGGTACTTAACATGGAACAAGTATTACTTTGATATTAGTTTTCAATCTAAGGGATAAAATGATCATTGGTTAATCATATACACATACATGTATGTACATATAATCTTTTTAAGCTGATCATGTTATAGTATCTATGCCTTTATAAACAGGAGACAGGTGGCTTCCTTACTCTCAGCCTACCACACTGTAGACACTGCAGATTAAAAAAAGAAAATAAAAGGTTGAACCTTGTGGATCAAAGATGAGGCAGGTGATATAAAACGGATTAAAGTTAAAATGAAGATAAATTGCTGAAAGCAAACAAAAGCATGAGAAAATGCAAAAAGCTTTCAAGGTTAAATAGAGTGATAATCTCAAAAGCCAAATGAATTTAAAGTTCTTTTTGGTTTTATCACAACCTTTCACAAATAAGACCTTAAAGAGATACCTAGGAAAATATGATGAGCTGCTGCAGTAATTCACCACAGGAATACCATATCTATAATCTAATTGCTTCTTTCTTGCAATTTTACCTCTATGTAAAATAAAATTCTCAGTCTGAGACCATTTTAATGAATTATTGATATTTGGGTCATCTCAATACAATGCATATTTTCAATTGAAATAATTGGCTCTGTCAAATGCAGGCACTATTTATTAATTAGAGAAAGAATATTTAAGTTGTCTAAAAGTGGTTAACATCCTAGTATAGAGTTCTACGCCAGCATGGCCGAGTTTTGTTTTCAATGTGTACAAAGAACTGCTGGTTTTACTGTGGCATTAGCTGAAGATTTTCGTCTTTTCCCATTGATCTTTTCTTGTATACTTGGTGAGGACTTTTAAGTGATTCATGGCTTGGTCCTTCAGGGACTTGCTAGACAGCTGTTGACCAGTATATGTCCTTTGTTTTGTATCCTAGATGGTTTGGTGGGTTATCAGGGAAGTGCTCAACTGTATTAGAAACAAGAGGTGTAAGTAAAATCATGAATAGCCTTTTAAATCCCATAAAACGAGTGAAAAGCCATTCAATCACATGTAATGCTAAGGAATTCCTGGGCAGAATTTTAGCTCTATAAAAAATGACAAAGAACAGTGACCACTGACTCATATTTCATGTTGATGTGAGTATTTCTAGTTTTCAACTATGCTAAATTTGATTTTTTAAAAAATAGAATAATCAGGAAGGGGATTACAATTAAGATAGTACAGAACATCCTGATTTAACTGCTAACACTTCTTTATAAAGTCACACAGCTCATCCTGTGGTTTTAAAGAGAAATTATGAATTGTGCTGGCATTATTTGATTATTTTCTAGTAGAAAATATACTGTGTGAGAAATTTACAGTTTAATGATATTGTGGATAAGAAAAATATCATGTCCAAATTTAGAGTTTGTGGAAACTAGAATGAGTAATTTAGTTATTCCAGAACAGAGAACATGAATCTTATTTCCAAATAGAATGTAGAGTTCTTAACTTGGAGAATGAAGGAAAACTCATGTTAAAATGATTGTTAAAGTTCAGTACAGTAGAAATTCAAGAAAGACAGAACTTTTTGGAGATCTGACTATTTCAGAGAAATTACTAAGCCTTTGAAAGTAGAACATTAAGGTAATAAAGAAAATCTTGAGGAGATATGAGTATATTCAGGGCCAACCATTATTATTATTATTTTTTGATATGAAAATTAGGCCAGAAAGTTGCTAGGTAATAGTGACTGCTAGCCTATGATGGAGATAGCAAGAGTTTCTAGACAACCAGATTAGTCCTGCTATGAGAAAAATACAATATAGATTTAGGATGGGTAGGGTGCTCAGATAAGATTGTAGGTTACAACAGTGATACTGAACTTTTATTCTGGACCAATTAGAGGTGGTAGGGTTTGGGTGTAGGAAATTTCAGATAATTTAGAACAGTATATTTCTCAATGAACTGCTTGGCTTCCTTGGAATACTTGAGATGACATTAGCAGGTAAATGGGCACAGCATTAAATAACACGGAGCCACATAGAAAGAGAAGTATCCTCTTTGCAATTTTTTTTTTCTCCTTCAATGTGGTGCAGATACGTGCTTAACAACTCTCTAATACTTGCTGATCTCTCTATTTAATAATTGGAGAGCAGGCCTTGGCAAGGAACCATATCTAGTTAGATGTTTATGACACTTTTTATGACACATAATATTGATTTTTCATTTACAATAGTGATAGAAAGTTTTTGTAAAAGTAAATTTATTTAAGCAAAATAATGATTTTATTTAAACTAATATATTAGGTACATAAGCGTCTAGGTCTTACAGAAATAAGAAACAAGCCATGACAGCAGTATTCAAATGAAGAGAGTTTGGCCAGCACTGATACAGAATAAATGCTTAAAACTCTCTTTTATTTATGAGAGATTCTGGAGAAGTTCAGCCATGCCAAAAACTCTTCAGTGTACTTCCACTTCTTAATGATAAGAACTGTATTTTTGGGAAGGGATGCAAAACTCCTGTTGTCCAACACCAGGGGAAACAAACAAAAAGTTAAAGTGACAGCTTGGATAGATGGTGAAGATGTGAATAAAATAAACCACTGTTGAGGAATATGATTGAGAAATTAATGAGATGTAGTTCATAAGATCATTATTTCATTGCATGGCCCAATATTGCTATATTAAAGACAGGAACAGGAGTTTGCAGGGTTTTGCCCTGAAGGAATATATGAACTCATTAGTTCGCCTATCAAGGGCTGCCTTAGCTTGGGAGGGTGCTCAAAGGTCCGGTAAGGATGTTTTCCAGGAGGCTTCCCAGTTATCTCAGGTCTGTGAGTCCTTCCTGTTCTTGAAAGACAAGACAGGTAAATATCTGGCTCACAGAATGGGAGCTGGAGACAATGGGTGCCCTAGGCAAGAGACGCGTCCCTGTGGTTATGGACAATTTGTTTTGTAGAGATGGGCTTCCTGCTCTCTCCTGACTGTCTGCCTTAAGTCCACAATAACTAGATCAAAGAAATATAGAGCCACTATACCTCTTTGTTATTCCTCTGTTAATGGTAACTATCTCTTAGAACTTAGAAGTTAGTCCCTAAAATACTCTGTAACTGTTTATTCACCAAGATAGATTAGAATTTGTTAGAAGCCCTTTGAAAGGACTTTTGACCCTAACCCCCACCTGTTACTATGCAATTCTGTTACCCATAGCAACTGCACAATCTGTTTGATATGTAAATCTGTTACTATGGCAGCTGGTAATTGATATCTATGATTATAAAAACCTATGTGAATCTAACCTCGTGGATGCACTATTGGCAGAGGGTAGTGTAGAATCCTGAGTACCCCTGCTGTATCTAAATTTCTTTATATAAAACTATAAAACTTTACCTTCATCTCTGTGTATTCTTTTGTTTCCACTATTCTCTCTATTTCCTAACAATTTCTTATCCTCTGTGGTGAATACTACCTAAGGGACCCAGTTTTTTGTGAGGAGAAGTAGCTGATCTCCTTGCAGCCTGCTGCCCCCTGCAAACCACTCCTGAAATGAAAAAGAAACTTAAAAGTATCTTCATCACCAGACACTCATGCTTTGTGTTTGTGCAAATTAGCTTGCAACGGTAATGTTCAAGGAAGAAAATGGAGAAAACAATGGTTTCTCCATAGGCATTTTTACATATACAGTTTATTATATAGTCAGAGCATTTAAAAATAAACTATTATATATTTGATTAAATTTAGTTGCAAAAGGCTGGGCGCAGTGGCTCATGCCTGTAATCCTAGCACTCTGGGAGGCTGAGGTGGGTGGATCGCTCAAGGTCAGGAGTTCAAAACCAGCCTGAACAAGAGCGAGACCCCATCTCTACTAAAAATAGAAAGAAATTAATTGGACAACTAATAATATATATAGAAAAAATTAGCCAGGCATGGTGGCGTGTGCCTGTAGTCCCAGCTACTAAGGAGGCTGAGGCAGGAGGATCGCTTAAGCCCAGGAGTTTGAGGTTGCTGTGAGCTAGGCTGATGCCACAGCACTCTAGCCCAGAAAATAGCGTGAGACTCTGTCTGAAACAAAAAAAATTTAGTTGCAATAAATAGGTAAAATGTGAGACTTTAAACAAAAATCATAGAAATATTCCTTGATCTTCAGGAAATCATAACATAAGCATGTGTCAAAAATACTGCATTGAGGAAGCAGTGATTCTTGCATAGTCTGGGATCTATTTGCTAAGAGTTAGTTTCCTTAGTTTGACTCTTGTTTGCACTTTTCTTACCAGACCAGGGTCGTCTAAGAAATTAATACTCAGCAAGTTATATGACTTTTCAGCAACTCATAAATTTAGAGGTTGCTGCTTAAGTGGACAGTGAATGTAAATGGATTATTTTACGAAGACTTTGAGGCCTCTAATAACTTTCTGTAAAATTGATTTGATATATTAAGAGAGGTTTTGCACAGCTGATTTATTTATTGCATGTATTTACCCTCTGCACCATGGGCATTAAAAAATGTTACTTGCATGCTAACTAGATTTAGAAATGGCTTTGTTGAGTATGGTATGGAAATAAAAGGCTGAGTTGGATAATAAGTATATAAGAATAACAAAAGGAACATTTTGATGTTGATTGGGCTTTGCTGGTAAAAGACTGGTCCAAAGAAGATCTCAATAGGCAATGAGGTAGAACTGGCCATTTTCATGACCTTGCTCACCCTCAGCCTTGAAATTGCTTTCTCTTCTGTGCACTTAACTTTTTTATTAAACACCCTTTAGTCATTTTTTTCTATATTACAATTAGTGGTATAAACAACTGTCTTTTTTGATAGGTCTTGAAGCTCTGTATCATACATATCTTATTCAATGCCCAAGATGGTATCTTACCCCTAGTAGCCTTTTGATCAATACCTTTTGAATTGAATCTTGAGAAATGCTTGAGAAATGAACAGACTGCCTTGAGCCTGGGATGTCATTCCAGTTTTGTCACTTGCTCCCCGAGTTCCCTTTGAAAAGTTACACAATCTCTCTGTCTTAGTTTCTCCAGCTGTAAAATGGGGTAATAATAGTACCTACCTCTTAGAATTGCTACGAAGATTGAATGAAATCATTTATATAGAAACTTAGAACAATGTCTAGAGCCAGATACAGGAAGGGGCCTATAAATTTTAGATATTTAATTTTGGTGGTGGTCTCCCAGTACTTTCTTTAAGGAATACTTAAACAAATTATAGGTTGCCCTCATGGAAAGAAAACTACTGAAATCCAGGACTCTAGATTTTCATCTTGTTTCTATCAGTGTTTTTTGTAACCTTAGCTTGACCAAGAAGCTTTCCTATGCTACAGTTTCCTCATTTATAATTGAATTTGTTTGGACTTGATTCTCTAGAACTTCCAGTTTAAAACTTCTGTGACTATCGTTCTGTTTGCTGTCAATGGAATGGCATTTTTAAAACATAAATTACTGAATTAATCTTTAGGAGGAAATATATTATACTTGGTTAGCAGTTGAATATTAAAGTCTTATTGAGACCACTATAATAAAATACTCTTTTAATCTGTACAAATATCATTTAAATAAGATGCATGTTGATTTTATAGAATTAATTTTTTGTCTGCTTAGTAAAAGTTGAAGCTGAACAGATGATTTATCGGATGAGATTATTAAACCAGGTAATAGTACAACTGAATAAAGTGCCACACAAATTTAATGCATGTGTCATATTTCTAGAGACAGGTTAGTTAATGCTTTGGTGACTTCTTTGGTTCCATAATGCTTTTGTATAGATAGTTACTGAATGCTTCAGTTATTATTCTGAAATTTTCTCCTTGACCAAGGTGCCAAGGAAAATTGACATTTAAATCTTAGAGACTGAAAAGTGGAACTGACCCATTCCACTGGGTTGTTTTTAAAACCTTGGATTAGAAGAGATTACTATGGATCTTTTTTGGTTCTGAATCATATCATATCACATGAATGATTAAATCTTCTCTTTACTCCAAATGCCCAGAAAATATAATCCTTCTTTTCCCCTCTGTCAAGTTTTCACACATAACATTTAGTACTAATCTCTTATTCCGTGCCCACCATCCAATCA
The DNA here is from genome assembly GCA_963574885.1 of Lepilemur ruficaudatus. Taxonomy (NCBI): domain Eukaryota; kingdom Metazoa; phylum Chordata; class Mammalia; order Primates; family Lepilemuridae; genus Lepilemur; species Lepilemur ruficaudatus. The sequence goes on from CAUYRT010075288.1 coordinate 52,922, forward strand.
ATCCTTCAAACCATTGCAATCTGATTTCTTCCTTCCAACTCCATTGAAACTATTTTGGCAAAGGACTTCAAAATTGTTAAATCCAACAGACGTTTCTATCCTTTTTTCACTCTGCTGCTTTAGATAATATTAATACATTCTCCTTCTTTAAACTTAAAAAAATATGAATATACTCCCTTTGCTCTGTGTCATTATTCTTACCTTGTTCTTTTCCTTTTCCATTGATTGGTTCTTCTTATTTGAGACTTTTGAACTTTAATTTCATTTTTTCTTACATACTCAAACATAGAAATTTTTATTTTATTTTATTTTATTTTTTGAGACAGAATCTTGCTCTGTCACCCTGGGTAGAATGCAGTGGCATCAACATAGCTCACTACAACCTCAAACTCCTGGGCTCAAGTGATCCTCCCGCCTTGGCCTCTCCAGTAGCTGGGACTACAGGCATGCACCACCATGACTGGCTAATTTCGTCTATTTTTGGTAAAGACAGGGTCACACTCTTGCTCAGGCTGCTCTTGAACTCCTGAGTTCAAGTGATCCTCCTGCTTGGGGCCTCTCAGAGTGCTAGGATTACAGATGTGAGCCACTGTGCCTGACCCAAACACAGAAAATTCATTGAACTCATTTTCAAAATGTACCCAGAATCCTACCATTTCTTATTACTACTTTAAACTACCATCATTTTTTCCTTAATTAATAGTACAGCCTCCTAACTGGTCTCTGTTTTTCTTTCCTTTGCCCCATAAGTGAGTTATGCAGACAATAGCCAGAACAGATCTGTTACAGCATAAATTGTATTACTTTTCTAATATAAACTTCTAATGGTTTCCAATATTAGTCAGAGCAAAGGCTGAAGTCCATACAATGGCCATTAAGGCCCTATTTGACCTGGCCCTTTGTCATCTCTCTGACATCACTTCCTTCTACTCTCCTTTTTAATTAATATTCTTCATTTATATATGTGCTTTGTTGTTCCTCAAACATCCCAAGTACGCTCTTACCCTAGGGCCCTTTCATTTGCTATTTCTTCTTCCTGAAAAGCTCTTTCCTAATATGTATGACTCACCTTCTAACTTATTTAAGAAAAAGATTTTTTTTTGCTGAAAAAATCACTTTTTAAGTGCAGAACTTCCTGACCATTCTATATAAAATAACAACTCTCCCTCTCCTCCTTACCTTATTTGATTTTTCTTAATCTTATTATACTATTGGTGACTGCCAAATATTTAGTCTTGACTTTTTCCCCAAGCTTTCTGATAAACATTTCCACTTAATCATTCCACAGACACCATGCATGCACATGTCCAAAACTGAAGCTCATTTTTTGTGCCAGAACTACCCAACTGCTTGTAACCCGAACAAAACCTGTGGCTTCATGCTATGTAATTACTCATATTATTTTTGCACCTGTAACACTTCTTCACCTGCTAATTCCTACTCATACTGCAAGATTAGATTTCATTTCTTCTTGCAGCCTTTTATTAACATAATTTCCACCCTCAGAGTGGTTAATTGTTCCTTCTCTGTTTCTATCACATCTTGAGCTTATCTTTAACCACTGAATGTATTGAATTATAGAGATATTATCATTTTTCTCTCCTAATAAACTGAAATTTCCTTAAGGATAGAGATTGGGCTCTACATATCTTTCTATTCTCAGCGCCTTACTATCGGCAGCATGGAAGGCACTCAGGGAGTGTTTGGTAAACTGCAGAGTCCATGTTTCTTAGGAATGAGAGAATGTTGAGGAGCCTATTAGCCAATAAGGGTAGAAGAGAAGGGAAAGAGGAAGAGAGAAGAAACTTTGTGGCTTAGCCTGACTTGTCAGCAAGGTTAATATTTATACAACTCCAAAAAATTGAGGATGTAACCACTGAAGATGGAATTAGGCATGGAGTAGGATTACCAGGGGAGTCCTACCATTACTTAGAGATGTCTTGGAATAGACAGAAGATAATAAAGGTAGAAAAACAGAGCCATATTTTTTCAGCAGATTCACAGCACAGTGCCAGGTGTCTAGCCCAGCTTTAACGGTCCTGATGGGTGGTGGTGGAAGGATCAATTACACAACCCTAAATTCTCAGGAGACCTAGAAGCATCTCACTAACATAAGAAAAATAGAGAGCAACATCATGTTTCAGAGAAACCCCATGAATAAACAATTTAAAGAACAGCCCTTAGTATATTTTCAATACACAGATAATTGGATAATAGATTACATTCAATGCGTGGCTTTCTTATCCTTTTCTGCCTAATAGCAAATAAAACGTTGAATTGAAGCTTAGAGTAGATAATTCAGTGGTTGTTTCCATAGCTAGTAATTACAGAGTCAGAATAGAAATCTAATTCTGACTCCAAATATTTGTTTTTTTAATTTCTTGCTTCTTCAGAAAGAAATGTGTCCAAAGATGTGTATTCAAGTGCTGGCTTTTTTTCTTAACTGTCAGTCAGACAACTTTTCTTGGATTCAGTTCCCTGGTGTTTAAAATGAGTGTAATAATATTTGTTCTACCTAGTTCCCATGGTTGTTGTGAGGCTCCAGTGAAAACTACAGAGTGCTATAAAGAGGTACTGTTTTTAAGATAATCAAAAATAGGAGGTCATCTTACTGGTACATATTAAATCAACTTCATTGAAAATTATATAATTTGATGTTTGGTATCTTAAAATGACAAACAATATTTAATTTTTCCAAGTTAATTTTATTTTGTTATTGTTACTTCCAGAATGACTAATATGCTTGATAAATTGATTATGACTAAATTGGAGTCTGTCTCTAAGACTGTGTCCTCAGGGTCCACACTCAAAAGTTAATTATAGATGAGCACATGTTCTCTTGTTTCTGCTGGTGGCTTATGCTTCCTGAATGGATGCCAAGAAGGAATTATATTAATTTCCTATCTGTAACATGTGTTGTATAGCCAGCTTGGAAGGTATGCACGATTGTAGGAATTAGTAATATTTATTAGAGGAAGTAGAATATCTTTATAATTAGGATTTTGCAAAATTTTTTTGAAAAAAATTTTGAGAAAAAAATACTGCTAAAGTCCTAATTCATGATATTAAGGAGTATTTCATGAGGTCTGCCCTTGGATCATTAGAAGCGAGACAAGGTGGGGCCACTCCTGCTTCCACCATTGATTCCCTAGCTCATGTGTTCTTCTGAGGAAGATCATATAGAGATCTTTGATTTAATGCGTACACTGCATCCTGAAGTATGGCACCCTTTTCTTGTAGAATACTGCCTTTAAGATAATGCTTCAGCTCTCTCTTTTATAGCATATTCCAGTATTCTGCGAGGCCTGATGCTTCTGAATGGTATACCTCTTTCTCTTGAAAGTTGGTGCATTACTCAGATGCTATATTGTGTGGAATTCCATGCTTGTGGGTTGAACAATCTGTAAGTTTCTGACTAGTGGCACTGGTTGAATCACTGTTAGAAGGAGAGGCTGGTTGCATCCCTGTAAAGGAAGGAAACCTTTATCTCCAATATGTATTTATCCTTCTGAGGATCAATTGTTGGTCCTTCTAGGATAGAAGAAACTCAATATGGCCAACTGGCCAAGCATGGCTGGCTGATTTCCTCAAAGACTGGTGCTGTATCCTGAGTTCAGCATTTGTTTTCATTGCTGGCAGATTCAACATTCTAAGATAGTTAGATTAGCCTCAGTAAGTGAGTTTCTAAGCTGTTGGACCAGAATATAGCCTCCATTACTGCAATTGTGACCACTCCCTTCATGTGTACATCCTGCTATTTCTAGGGTTGGTCAAGGATGAAGGGTAGCTAACATAAACTGACTGAGTTATTTTGCTTAGTTGGTTGTTTAGTGCCTCTTCTATGGTGGGTGCTTTCATTGAGTGTTATGGTATGCTCCAGGGCTCAAAGTGGATGCCTGAAGCTGGGGATAGTACCAAACCCTACATATACTGTTTTTTCCTATATATACATACCTATAATAATGTTTAATTTATAAATTAGGCATAGTAAGAGATTAACAATACCAATAATAAAGTTGAGCAATTATAAAAATATGCTAGCATTACTTCTCTTGTACTTTGGAGCCTTTATAAAGTAAAATAAATGTTACTTGAACATAAGTACTGTGATATTACTTAGTCGACCTGGTCTACTAAGTGACTAATGGGCAGGTAACTCATACAGTGTGGATATACAGGACAAAGGGATCATTCACGTCCTATGTGTGACTGAGCAGGACAGTAAGAGATTTTATCACACTACTCAGAATGGCATGCAATTTAAAACTTATGAATTGTTTAGTTCTGGAATTTTCCATTTGCTGTTTTCAGACTGTGGTTAATCTCTAGTAACTGAAACCACAGAAAGTGAAATTGCAGTCAAGGTGGGATGACTATAATGTTAAAATTTTCATGTGGGACTTCTTACTGTGAGTGAATGAGAATATTGTCAACTCATCTCTTCAAAAACAGCTATGAAGCTGGGTGAACTTGACAAAAACAACCCTTTCAGCACCCTGGACGTTGAAAAATTGATGAAATTCATGTAAGAGGTCTCAAGTTCTCTTTAGTTTATATTATGACAAAGAGTGTTAGAATTCATGTAACTGGTGCAAAACTTTAAATGAACATCGTCTGTCCCACATGAATGCCAAACAGCTTCTGATGTTCTTATATGTTTTGTATAGAAACGAATGCATTTGCCAACTCAGTAACTGCATGCCATGTACCCAAGGGCCCTTAACTGTTTGTTTACCACCTTCAATTCTTCATTATTTTTTTGCATGGCACCATAATAGCTTAGTAATTACCAGCCAGCTTTGCTGTTCTTGTAGTCATTGGCACCTCTCATTGCGTCCTCCAACCCATCTTTCAAATGTCTAAAGTCTTGCATTGGAAAGGTCCTTGTCCTCTGCTAGGACATGTCCCAGATCATCACCAGCAAAAATCTTCAACAATTTGGCCTCCATCTTGTGCCAGGGACTATCCATGTCCCATATTCTACTCAGGATGAGGTCTTCCTTGTCAGCTGGGAGGTGAGTGAGTCAGTCTCCAAACTCTTTCCTTCTGTCTGTTTTCTCAAACGACTACTGGTACCACCTATGTCAGTTCAGGTCCTCCAAGGAACAGACAGCAAGATGGTATTATATATGCAAGAAATTTATTGGGGGAAATGCCCATGAAAGATATGGGGGAGGTGGGAAAGAGACAGAAAGTATGAGAGGCAGAGAGAAACCTGAGAGCATACTGCAGACGTGACACCTGTGAGAAAGAGAAAGAAGTTAGGAGGATGAGATAGGAAAAGCTACAGAGCAAAGTTTTGAGTATGTTTAGATAAGGTGATGGGAGTCTTAGGGCAAAGGTTGCCTGTTAGAAGAGTCCTGTATGAGGCAGAAATGGCCAGCATCGAGTACCCCCTCATTCTTGGTGTCAGTTATTGATTGAGATCAGCCTGAAGGAAGCACAGCCTTGGCCTGCTGTAGGGGAGCCGAAGTGGCTGCGGTTGGAATCTGTTGATAAGGCTTCCTGTAGCAGCTTCTCTAGAAGAAAAATCTGTGTGGAACACTTTCATGACCACCAGACTTATCTCAAGGGGCTAGAAAGAGAAAGGGGCAAAGAGGAAATTTATACATTGTTGAATTGTTTTACTTGATATTACAATAGTATACATTTTTTAATTTATTGAGGTCTGATTTGTGGCCTAGGATGTGGCCAATTTTAGAGAAAATTCCATGAGCTGATGAGAAGAATGTATATTTGGCTTTATTTGAGTGGAATGTTCTGTAGATGTCTGTTAGACTCATTTGTTCTAGAGCTCTGTTTAAGTTCATTATTTCTTTGCTTATTTTTTGTTTGGAGGATTTGTCCATTTCAGACAATGGTGTGGTGAAATCCCCTGCTACTATGGCATTACTGTTTATCATGCTATTTAGTACATACAGAGTTTGCTTTATATATCTGGGTGTTCCTGTGTTAGGTGCATAGATATTAAGAACTGTTGAGTCTTCTTGTTGGATTTTTCCTTTCATCATTATATAGTGACCATCTTTGTCTTTCTTTACTTTTACTTTAAAATTTATGCTGTCTGAAATAAGAATTGCTAGCCCCACTCTCTTTTGGTTTCCATTTGCCTGAAAGTTTGTTTTCCAATCCTTGACTTTGAGTATGAAAATGTCTTTGTGGGTTAGATGAGTTTCCTGGAGACAGCAGATACTTGGCTTATAATGTTTTATCCGCTCAGCCAGTCTACATCTCTTCAAAGGACAATTCAAGCCATTCACATTTATTGAGAGGATTGATATTTGGGGTAGATTTCTGTTTATATTATTGGGTAAGTTCTTATTGTTTTGTTTTATTTCTCAAGCCATTGTGGTATCCAGGTTCTGGGCTTTACCTCTTGAATATTTTTAATTTTGTGGGTGTCTATTACACTGGTCAGTGTATAATGCAGGTCTGAATACTTACTGCAGAGTAGGTCTGGTCTTCGTAAATTCCATTAGTGATTGCTTGTCTGGAAGAGTCTTTATTTCTCCCTCATTGATGAAGCTCAGTTTTGCCAGGTAAAGAATTCTAGGTTGGCCATTGTTCTGTTTAAGAAGATTGAGGATGGGTCCCCAGTCCCTTCTGGCTTGTAGGGTTTCATTTGAGAAGTCTGCAGTTAGTCTGATAGGTTTTCCTTTGGAGGTTATCTGTTGTTTTTGTTTTATTGTGTGAAGGATTTTCTCTTTCATATTTACTTTGGCCAGTCTGATAATTATGTGATGTGGTGTTTGCCTCTTCATGTTGAGTCTCCCAGGAGTTCTGTGTGCTTCTTGTATCTGAATATCTAGGTTTCTGGTGAGGTCAGGCATATTTCCCTCCAGTATCCCAAGAAATAGATTTTCCAGCCCTGTGTATTTTCTTCTTCCCTCTCCAGGATTCCTATAATTATTATATTTGGTTTCTTTACATAATCCCACACTTCTTGTATGTTCTGCTCTTGTCTATTGATTCTGTGTTCTTTTTCTTCATCTGATCTGTTTAGCACATAGGCATTATCTTCAAGTTCTGAGATTCTCTTCTCTGCATGATCTATTCTATTTTTAAGGCTTTCCACTATGTTTTAAAGTTTCTTGAATGCCTCCTTCATTTCCAAGATTTCTGGGGTTTTTTGGTAACATTTGAATTTCTTTAGAGAATTTTTCATTCATTCCCTGCATTGTTCTTGTGGTTTCTTTGTGTTGGGTTTCTATTTTCTCTTCAATTTCATTGAATTTCCTTACAATCCATATTCACAATTCTTCCTCTGTCAATTTAACCATATCATTTAAATTAATATCTGATTTTGAGGGTCTCATAATTTCTCTTGGGGGTGACTTTTCTCTCTTGCTGTTTCATATTCCCTGTGTTCTTTCTCTGGTTCTTTCTCATCAGGGTAACTGATTGAGAACTGAGAGTAGTAGGACTGGTTTGTGCTCTTAACTTCAAGCCGCCAAGGGACATTCCTTAACAGTGGTGGGAGGAGATGCACTGGTCTTGTATTGCCTCAGAAGTATTTAGGCATGTTTGGTTACCTCTGGCCTATTGTTGTCTTCACCTCTTGCCCAGTGGAGATTAGTGAATTTGGTCCCCCAGCTTAAGCTTCCATGTGGTGAATTACACCTGTGTATAACTCCACTGCCCTCTAGTAGCTTGAGATGGAGGGCACTGTGTTGAGCTGTGGGGCCACCCTCTGTGTCATTGATTGTAGATTATGTGGAGGAGCCAGTTATCGAGGTAATCTGATGCCTCTGTGTTGGTTTCTGGTCCCCGGGAGAGGAATACTAATGTCCCAATCTTTAGGAAGGATCTTGCCCACTCCTGAGGGTTACTTGAACCCTATTCCCCCTTAAAGTGGTGATAGGAGCAAGGCAGATAACAGCTGCTGCCTACCAGCCTGGGTGTGTGTGCTTTTATGGTTGCTTAATCTGCCGCTAGGGGGAGCTGCTAATATGTTATTCAGGGTTCTTCCACCACACTTGGGAGGCTGCTCCTGATGGAAAAGATTACTTGGTGCACCTGCTGTGGCCTCTGGCCAGGATTCTCCTTCCCTGACCATGAACCCCAATGTTACCAGCCACCTCGGCACAGAGATCAGGCCCCAGAGTTATGATCCTACTAGATGACCTAAGCTAGTCTGACAGGCCAAGTCACTGGGCTATCAACTATTGATCTACTTCAGGGCCCCACAGATTCATGCCAGTCACACAGGGAAAGTGGTTTTTCTTGCCTCTCTCTACCTCCAGGGGTGGAGCCCACCACTTTCAGCATGAAGGGGAGGAGTGATGCCTGAGTCCACCCAGTTCCCCAGTACCCGTGAATCCCACAGGTGTTAGCTTCCCAGAACTGGGGAAGCAATCAAAATTCTCCCATCAAAATGGGCCCTGCTAGTTGACAATAGGTCACAGAAAGGCGGAGCCTGTCATGAGAGTACCCGGGCTGGAGGAAGGGTGCCGTCTGAAACCATAGTGCATCACAGCATGTGGCTTGTGGACTGCAAAAATGACGGCCACCTACCCACAGAGTGCTAGCACTGGGGCAACTGTTCAGGAGTTGGCAGATGCCAGACTGGGAAGCTGAGTCAACAGGACGCCCGTTGTCTCTTGTGTGTCACCCTCCTGCAATCTCCTGCCTGGCTGGCAGGAGGTCTTGCTCTTTCTGACCTGCCCTGAGCTGGCCTAATGGTCTGTAGTGGTTTCCAGGGTAGAGTCCCCTTTTCAGTGTTCACCTCCATTGTTCTGGTCCCACTGACCACCAGAGGTGAGGTACCTGTTTCCTAACTTCCTTGAGCAGTAGCTCAGAAGCTCAGGCCAGTCCCTCCCCAGCCCAGTGCAGTACTAGCACAGAGCTCCAGGCAGTTCAAGATGCTCCCAACTATTGTTTCTTCTCCACAGAGCCCAACATCTCAGGCTGCGATTTTGCGCCAACTTCGGGCAGGTCCCTGTCTGAGTGGGTGTGGAGGTCAGTGGGGAAACAGGACATTGTCCTGTGGGTCAGATCCCACTTCACTCGCTGGCCAGGCAGGTGCAGCTGTCCCATGCTCTATTCTCTATTGTTTATCTTGCAGTCTCCAGACTTTGCCATCCTATCTCCCATTCACCTTTTTTTTCTTGAGTTGTGTGTTCCACACTGTTGCTCTGCAGTTTCATAACGCTGTTCTTGCGGGGGAGTGATCCACATGTGCATACAGACCCAGTTCTTCACCTCTTTCTCTGGGAGCAGGGAGCCAGGAGGTCACCTTTACTCTGCCATTTTTCCTCCCAAAGTCTTATTACTTCTTAAGAAGTAATCCCTTCTCCTAACTCCCCAGCCTAAGCTACATTTTATTTAACTCCTTTATAGTTTTCTTTTTTGATCTTAAATGAAATTTAAATTTATGTTTGGTTACTAAGTGACCTAGATATTAAATTCTTTCCCCATATATATGTATATATACACATACATATGTATGTATAAATATGTGTTCTATTTTTGGTTTCCATTAATATCTTTATTTTTCTCCTAGTGTTATGCATAGTTACCAAAGCTTTATATTTATAACTGATTGAGAACATGATCCCATATTATTCTCTCCCAAACTATTTCTGCTATTCTTTATTTATAATCTCTGGAAAAACTTTTGAATCTACTTGTCAGGTTTCTGTATGAATTATGCCTTTTAGTTTTAAAATAAAACACATACATAAAATTACACACATGCACACACACACACATAGCTTAATGAATTAATATACTGTAAACAACTTTGATAGCCATGACCTGAGTTAGGAAATAGAATTTTGCCTGTCATCCTAGAATCAATCTATCCATGTGCCCTATCCCAATCCTGGTTGCCCCAATAGTAACCACTATCTTGAATGTTTGCATATTGGCTGTGCCTCCTATATCTTTTAATATCTAGGCTGTTTGTATTCTTTTTCCTTTGAAATTCATTTGTTGAGGAATCTAGATCATTTGACCTACAGATTTCCCAGGCTGGATTTTGGTAATTTCATACTTACAGTGCTATACTATTCAACAAATAACCTCTGCCCTCTGATTTCCTGAAGAGTGGCAGGTGGAACCACAGGTTTAATGAGACTAAAGTTTGATTCCTTTAGCAAACCTATTAGTGGTCATCACTTTTCATCAGGAGGCACATATGTCTGGGTTCTCTCAATTTTTTCTCTCTGTCTTATTATAATGTTAGCAATTATTGATTCTTAATGCCTTGAAAAATCAATTCATTAGAGGTTGCAAATGGTGATATCTAATTCTAGTATTTTATTTTCATTTATCAGCTAAAATAATTTTATGAAGAGATACTACTCCTCATGTACTATGTAGTTACCCAGTGGTACAATTCATATAAGGAAGATAGTATAGATGCTTAATTATTTCCCTTAATTTACCAGTTTTCAAGATTTTGATTGATAATCATCTTCTGGAAATCCATTGGTCTTTTTTCCCTATCATCATGAACTCATCGATGTATTTTAATCCATTGTCATCATTATCTTGTTGAAGTTCAAATTGTCCCATCTTTGGCTACTGGGAGCCTATTCTATTTGGCTTATGAGTGTTTTTGACATGACTCCAGTTGTTTTTGAAGCTTACTTTCTACTGGTTTGACGAGATGTTCCATGCTTATTTATTTCCTGTCTTAATTCTAGAACCAACATTTCTCCAAGAAATCAAACTCTGCATTTATTTTAGTGGAAAATTGGACTTCAAAAATAAAATCTGAGTGTTAGGGATGCTCTTGGGATAGTCATTGTTTTTAGACATTTTAATAAAATTAAATATGTAGACAAAGCTGGGAAACACACCTCCCCACAAATATATATCTTTAAATATACACAACTAAAGATAATATACTTCAAAAGTTCATGTTGATATTTTCAATCCAATTTCAGTATTGCAGAGTCTTCACTTAACCTCTCCTCAAGAACATAGGAGATGATAGAATTATTTCATAGTTTCTTATTTTCTTTATCCTGCATTATGCATAAAATAGTTTCAGAACAACAATACTAATATGACCATTATCAATATGATTATAAAACATAGTTATAAGTGATTTTTGCATATGCTATCCTCATTTCTTGCTCATATTTTAGTAGTTGAACTATAGCTACAAGGTCTGAGCATATAACAGTTACATACTATGTTCTTTTCCTTTTTTAAACTCTCATTTATAGTTCTAAATGTAACTATAAATGTAATGCTCACCATCAGTGCTTATGTTGATATTTCTGTAGTTATTTTGGTTGCTAGAATTCTTTATCTAATAGATCTCTCAGAAAGGGTTCATTAGAACATTTCTGAATTCTTCAATATTGATAATAGTTTGTCTTACTCTCTTTATATTTGAAAGACAATTTTGCTAGATATCAAACCCTTGAAACACATATTCTGTCATTGAGATTCTCAAATACATTATTCCCTTTTCTTTTGGCAGAAATTATTGCTTTCAAAGTCTGATGATTACCTAATTTTCTTTACCTTAAAGACAAGGACTCTTTTTAAAAAATGACCAAATAATTTTTGTTCCTTTAAAGTCCAATAATTTTACTAGAGTGTACCTTAGTGATAGCAGTTCTGAGTCTAGATTGACAGGTATATGTGTATTCTTTTACTATGTACTTTCAAATCTTTACTTCAAGAACATTTTTTTGAGTAATAGTTTTTATTAATAGTATTTTTTCTGTATCCTTGCATTGATTTTTTATTTTAGGGACTCCCTGTAATGTATATCTTGAATTGTCTTTCCAACATCTTCAATATTTTTTCTCTTCAGTATTTGTCACTTTCTTCTAATTCCTTTTTGTATTTTGCTTTCAAAAAATTTTAAATTATAATTTACACAAAGTAAAATTTAACTGTTTTAGCATACAGTTCTGTGGACTTCAAGAAATGCATAAAGTCTTATGACCACCACAAAAATCAAGATATGTAAGAGTTACCACATGTCCCAAAATTTCTCTTTGCTCCTTTGCAGTTGAGAATTTTCCCCAAGTAATCCCGACAACATCTGATTTATTTTCTGTCTCTATAGTTTTGTATTTACAAGAGCATCAGATAAATGGTACATATAGTACGTTGTAAACTTTTGAGTCCCACTTTGCTTAGTGAAATGTGTTTAAGAAACATCCATATTGTTGCATTTATCATGGTTTTCTAATTTACTGCTGAGTAATATTTCAGTATGTGGATGTTCCACAGTTTGCTTCTTCATTCCACAGTTGAGGGACATTGGATTGTTTCTAGTTTGGGGAAATTATGAATAAACCTGCTATCATAATATGTGTATGGGTTTTTTGTATAAATTAAGTTTCTATTTCACTTGAGTAAATATGTAGGAGTGGGATGGCTTGTAGATACGATGAGTGTATGTTTAGAAAGACATTCTACAGCTAGAAAGAATGAGGCTGATATGTGAAAAGAGGAAAAACTCAGCATCCAAGAGAGTGGGTGCTGGACTTTTCATTTTCAATTTTTTTCTAAGGTCCAGACGCTTCTTTATTTATTCCTTAACTTGGTTGTCCAATTATTTCTTGGATTTCACAAAATACACTAATATCCTTTCCATAATTCCCTTTTGTCCCTTCAGGCAGTTCCAAATCTATTTCTGTCATGTGCAACCAAGTAAGACTTCTATTACAGCAATCTTTTATTGGGCCCTTAGAGGGCGCTAGCCACTGTGCTAAACCCTTAACATGCGTTTTATAACTTGGTGCACTAAGATTATCCAACCTTGTCCATTGGTTGTAATGAAAATTTAACTCATTGTTATGAAAAAGAAAGAGGAATAAAAATGAAAAGTAAACAACCTTGGAACTGATGGAACTGATGTATGTGCTAAAGGGTTATAAACATGCCATCAAGCATTGCCAATGCATTTCTTGTTTTTGAGAAATACACTTTTCATTACAAATGACTCTATTGTTTAGTACAGGCAGTTTAATGTTGACAAATAAGATAAAAGTCTACTTTTCACAAAAGAACAAGCCACATTGCTATGCATTCACAAATATGTATGTAGATTACTTCTTTGTTGTATATATTAATAAATAACATATTCATGATCTGAGACCTTAAAGTGAGAGATTTAACACCATGATGGCTAAAGCACTTCACTATTTCCATTAGTTCTAACAATACTCAGCTCTGGTTCCATTAGGAATAGATTTTAAAAATATAAATGATATAAAATACCCTTTAAATATGGCTTTAAATGTTTAAACCTTTATTGACTATTTTAAGATATTTTGATATCCCTTCCATTTTGGGATGAACAGTATCTTTTCTTGAATATTTTATTTATTATTAGCTTTTCTTGAATCATTTTAACATATATCATAGATGTGCTAACACTTGAATCATTTTAACACATATCATAGGTGCTAACATGAGTGGTCCAGATGCAATGTGCTGCTAGAGTTGAGAGGAGGCAGAGTATAAGTTCTGGACTGGAGGGCTCGGGAAAGGTTTCACGGAGAAGATGGCACTGGAACAAAGCCTTGTAAATCATTGGTGTCCAGAGACCATTGACACCAATAGGAATACCTATATTAAACTAATATATATGCAATGCGCTAAAGTGGGGTTCAGATAAAGATCCACCCTCAAAGGAGTAATTAAATTTCTTTTTCACAATAATTTGAGCATATAGTTGAAATAAGTAAATACGTATGGCTGGATTCTTGACTAATTAAAAAAAAATTATGCGCTCTTTGATCATACCTCCTGCCATTGTGATTGAAGAAGGCAACTTCTATAATAAAATTATTCTATTATCTAATTCATGATATAATATTTTTATTGCATTTAGCCAAGATTCTATATTGTATCTTTATTTGTATTTGACTGACATAAGTTCCAGCAGAAAAGTTGTTTCAGAATTTTCATGATCTCTTGGAAAAATAATAAGTCATTAAAAATGAACATTATTTATTCACCAGAGATCAAAGAATCAATGTGGTCACTGAGTAAAATGCGCTTTTAGACTTAAAAATGACTCAAATGGCTTTTTAGAGCAATAAAACAATCTCAGATGCAATAAGAGCACATTTTAAAACAGGAAAAATTATCATGGCATTTAGAAGCTGTAGAAAAAATAATATATAGCCTATTTGTAATTGATTACAATGGGACCTCTGACATTTCTGTGTACTGAGGGGCTTGTTCATGGAGTCATTGCTAAGTAGGGAAGTGTTGCTGATTATTTATGAAACATTTAAGAAATGATGGCTCATACTTGGCCTAAATTGTGAATTAATCTCTTGAGGATTTGTATTGTATGTAGCATTATCAGCCTGATTTGCTGACCCACATGGATCAGAGACCATTGTAGAAACTTGTGACCAGAACTTTTCTAAATGTACAAAATGTTTACAATGTTTACAAGATGTTAAAGACTTAAAATATACTCTCCCATCCCCAAGATTGCAGTGATAAACAAGGAGCCACTGACGTTTTCTAACATGCTTGTGTATGCTTTAGCAAATGTGATGTTATATATGTGGTACCATGTGTAGTATCAGATGAATGAGTTTGATTCACCGTGTGGATTGTATGCAGTAATGCAGTAGATCCCGTGCTTTGAAATGACTGGCAGTGTGCCATCACTGATTTGTTCCTTTAGTCTTCAAATACGTCGGTGAGACATGGGGTGGCCCAAGATTCTGGGCAGCTTAGCCTCATCCATTTTACCCAGCATACAATACAGATTCCAATTTCTAGATATGCTACGCCGATGAAAGTTCAGGAAATACTGAAAGCACCTTTTATTGAGCAACAATTATATGGGAAATATCAGCCTATGAACTAAAAATGGTTTAAAAACAAACAAGATATTTTATGCTTTTAAAAATATTTAGAATATAATTTAAGAGAGATATGTAATGAATAAAAAGTCACAAACTCAGATTTATAATTTCTGTTTAAATGAATTTATCATCTATTCTAAGCCACCATTTCTGCTATGATGGAAAATAATTCTGCCAGATCAAAGTAACTTCCAGTTTAAAGCTGTATCTTCTGTATAAACTCAACTTCCAGGCTCCTCTCCTGCTCCTCTTCCCAGGGATGATGGAGGCTCTCAGTATTTCCACATCTTCCTGACATTGGATGGAGTGAGTATGGTCACGGCTCTGTTGTGTTCACTGATGCAGTAACTCGCCATCTGTCCTCTCTTTGTTGACAAAGTGAAGTGATTGCTCTGGGAAGCTCATTCTGCTCTGTAGGTCCCCTCACTCTTCATCCATCCACTTACCCTTCAGGGATGTCATATCTTAATTTTTTCCTAACCTCTGTGCCTCATTGGGTAGGCAAGTCTTTCTGGATTCTCTCCATATCTCAAAGGATTCCAGGAAGGATGATAGAATGGGCATAAATCTCAAGATACTTCTCTGCCTAGACCTGCCCTGCTGTAATTTATACCCAAAAGCAGTGGTTCTATGCTGGCAAGCATCATGCTGCCAGGCTGCCTCTTTCCAGAAAAACAGACAGAAATGGAGCTTTTCTGCCTTCGTATTCTCAGTAAGTTTGGTTGTTTTTATAGATTCCACTTCTCTGGGTTTCAAGCTCTCAGTAGAAGAAGGAAGGACTGAAGCACGACACTTGCATGTAGCTTTCCTCTTTCTCAGTCCTCTCCAGGTTATTTCTCCCACTCCACACATGCACATCCAAAGCTCTGCACAACTGGACTGACATAAGCACATTTCTTCCTCCCACCTACTGTGGCTTACAAACTAAACAGGTGTTATTCAAAATGTTTTGATAGAAATCCTCTGTGAGAAATGTATTTTCATATCATCCCAAGAAGTCACTTAACTTGCTGTTGATAATTACAAAGTACTCTACTCTATTTCATTAGAAAAAAGCAGAGCTTGTACAGACCCAGGAAATTGATTTCATGACCTACTTGTGGGCCTAGACCAATAGTGAATAGCAATACCATATAAATCTTCACTCTGAGTCCCTTCTTGCTGCTGATAAGCAGAACCAGGTTTTCAGAAACCTAGTAGATACCTTCCCTTCTTGGGTGGCTGAATCATGCAAGTAAAAAAGCTTTGACCTTCAGAACAAAATCTATGCTATGTGTTTAAAAAAATCCATTTAAAAATCCATTTGAATTATTTCTTTGTTCTGTATTCCACTCTGCACCTTCAACAATGAATATCTCTGGGTATATGAGCAGAGAACAGTAAGAAAAATGAGAGAAAGAATCTACAGATTTTATCCTGCTACATATAAATCAGGGCTGAGTACCACAAAATTTTAAAATGCCACAGGAACTTAGAGAGATTAATTTTCCCAACCAAGCAGTTTGCAAAGGACGCTAGTATTCAGAGTGGTTATCTGACTTGTTCAATGCCATAGAGCTTGTTAGAGCCAGAACTCAGACTTTGGGCTTTTGGCTGTCATGTCGCCATTCATTCCACTTCACACTATTTCAGCCTCTTCTTAAAATTGGGAAATTGGTCAAACAAAAGTACACATACTAATATGGAATGAGACTGATTTTCACCATGTGCTGAATAATTGTTAGCTCTTTTTTTTCTTCCTGACCTTAATGGTCTGAGGTTGAAGTACACATTATGTCACAAGCAGTTCTTAATTTTCTTTATTCTTTCTCTTTTTTCCTTCTTTTCTTCATACTCAAGGTGCTGAGGGAAGAGTGAAGAACACTGCATACAGTTTTGTGGGTCAATAATAAGCCTTGGTCTTAAAGAGTCTGACAACTCATGTGCTATAAAACAAATTTTTGGAGATTAAACTGATCGTCACTTTGCTCTTGGTTGATTTACTCAGTAATATAGAACCATCCTCTATTTCAATTCCTCTTAGAGAAAACATATTTCTTACACTGACATAAAGATATCGGGACAGTTCTGATGATTTACATCAGGGATGAGTAAAAAGAGGTTTATTTTAAAAATATGTATCTAAGAAAAAGCACTTAACCCTTTTAGAAAGTGATTTATCAGTATATGTCAAGGATTTTTGAAATACATATTAGTGTTTATCTCAGAGTTGTGATTAACAGCAAAATGCTACATTGGATACAATTTAAATATCAGCTGTAGTAAAATGATTAAGTAGATTATGGTACTTGTAGAAAATAAATTATTATGCAATCCTGAAATATAATATTAATGATCACTCTCTCTGACTATGGGGACTGTTTGTGTTTTAAAGGTCCTATAAAGGACATATTAGATTGCTTCCTCAGTATGAGATTTACTGTGTAAGAACAATTGCGTAGAAAAAATATTAGAGAAAATAGATTAAGATGTAATAATGACTATTTCTGGGAGATGGACTTACAATGGTCATACTTTTTCTTCTTTCTTCCTGAATCTTAATTTTTTTCTTCAATTGTCATGCGTAACACATACTCAGAAAAATGAAAGAAACTATTTGAATGAATCACTTAAAAATATGCAATATTGGTTTAAAATTTTGAAATTGAGAAAAAAATTCAGGGCTTAAGCTTTTAAAATATTTACATTGCATCTGATTACAGTGTTCCAAGGAGATTTGCGAGTTGGGGAAATAATGCAGTTTTTCAGATGGAGTATCCTGTAATGTACCATCATTGAATCACAGCTACTGTTAGTAAGGAAAGAATATGTTGAATGGAACGAGCATCAACTTTAAACAACAGATGGAGTTGTTATTTAGCATTTTGAGTGGAGCAGGGTATTTGTTGATCTCCTACCGCTATTTATAATTTAGGACTGTTGTTATTTGATCCAGGATAGAGGAACACGTTGAAAAGAGAGGAAGAAATAAATAGCTCCTCCCTCTCCTCTCTGAGGAAGTCACCTGCAATCAATCCTGCTAGAATGAGCAGCAGCTACAAATGGGTCTGCTTTCTTGAATTCACCAGCTGTACCCACAGTCCACACTGCAGTAGCTGAAGCAATCTTCCTTTCAAAATATTGATTTCCTATGGAATTGTCATTTGAAATGATGGATCTACAGTTGGGTTGGGACCTGGAGGAGAGATGGTCGTGTTTGTGTTGCAGGCATGAATCTTGATAGGCTTTGTCCTCCACACAAAGGACAAAAGGAAAGGAAAGAAATTATTAGAGTTGAGAGAAAGATTAAGGAAAATACTTTAATCAGCTTCCATTTTTGCAGGCCGATTTCTGATACTTATGACAAGGTTATTTACGAGCCCACCATTTCGCAGTTGAATTTCTCTGATTGGTCCTAAAGCCAAAATAGTCAGATTTATGGTTATGTACTTTTCAACGGAAATGCAGAAAGTTTTACTTTGTTGGCTGAAGGATTCATTGGTAGTAATTTTCTATTTCCCAGAGGAGGTCTGAAGGCTCATCTTTGGGTCACAGTGATAACAGTCCTCTCATCATAAGTCAGATTTCCCAGAGCCCAGCAACTTTCTGTTTTAGAAGGGCCCGATCCTGGTTCTTTGCTTCCATCCTAATACAGTGGACCTTACTCCCTTCTTTCCACCCTCTTTTCTATTATCTTCTTTTGTGTAATATGAATTTTATCTAACATGGATCTTCTTTTTCTGTAATTTGTCATTGCTTTTTTTTTTCCTGCTGCAAGGCCAGTTGTTCTATCCTTTCTTTTCTTGTCTTGTCTTATTTTTATCTATTCTCTATTTTTCACTTGAGAAATAGCCCACCTTCATTGGCTTGGAATTCGTTAATCAGACTGATTTCTGTCTTGACATAGATCCCTCTTCTATTATTCTAGATAGACACAAAGCTACTAATATATCCTTTTGCTTTCTTAGTTTTAAAAAATATCATATGATACAAAGTGTGTGCATGAGATTGTATATGCTAATATATTTAAGTATGTGATTTACAAACACATTAAGTTCATACAGCAATTAATTTTTATCATCAGTGAGTACAATACTATTTATAAATAAATTTTATAACAGCCAAAATTTAACTTTATCAGATAATATTTTTAGACCATTTCTACAGAAATTTTTCTCTAAAAAACTCATTTCTCTGCCTATATAAAGTATAATAAACCAAATTAAACCACTTGTAGATGATGAAACAAAATCAGTGTATACTGTGTAACAGGTACTCTTCGGAATTTTTGAGTCAATAGGTCATTGTTACCTTAGGTTAAATGACCCCTGTGAGTCTCTGTTATTGCTTTATATGTGTATATATAATAAATGTATATGTATATACACACATATATACACATCTACACATATATATATTTTGCCTCTGTCTATAATCAGCTGACATTTCTGTCTTCAATGTGTGTCTTCTCCCTTCTAAAATTTTCTGCTTTTAATCTACTATGAAGTAGAAAAATCATATTTAAACTTAGCAGAATTCTGTCCAGAATAGAAATAAATAGTCACTGGGTGACATTTAAAAACAAAATTTTTAATATAAGAGTATGAACTTTAGTATATGATTTTTTACTTTTATTTTTTATTCTTTGAAGTTTTTAATGAAAGACTTTATTTCCTGATTCTCATTAGGATGAAAGCAGTATGAAATTGTTAGGCAAGTGTGATGTTGGAATATTTAGTTATTTCTAAGCAATGCCCATAATAAATAGGCAGATCAACTATGAAAATTGTGAGGATTAAACATCTTCTATATGCAAATATTTATTAATAATACGTGATAGTCATCCAGTAGCGGATGGAGGGGGGTATCCTCTCAGGGAGGAATTGACCAAAAAGAGGTAACTTAGAACTTCTTTGGTAGCTATCTCTAGCATTTGTCACTGACTCACAATTTTGACAGCATTGTCAGGCAAACAGAAATTTCACCTTCAACATTGTTTGGGTTAGGACACATGCCATACATTTCTTTATTTAGAGCATATATTTAGTTTGGGAGATGTAGATGAATGTAAAAGTGAAATTGGGCATAAAAACATCCTCTTGGAGCTGCGATTCTGATTCTGGCCATCAATTGCATTTCTAGAACACTGAAAAAATTAGTTTTATTTGGCAGATACTTTCTAATGATAACCTATCATCAAGGTAGTATCTTATTATTGAATAATTAAAACCACACTTTTAAACAGGGGTAACCCTTTCTATATGGGCATAAACACCTGCTAGAATTCAGGTGCCCGTTTTGAACTCCAGTCAGTAAAATTTTAATTAATCAGAAATCTATACATTAGAAGCATATATCAAGTAATTTTCAATAGTGAAATAATTTCTAGTCTAATAAAATAAAGCAGCCTAATATTTTGTAAAGATTCTTCAATTTAACAAGTTAAAATTAAAAAACATGTTTTCTAAGAAACAAACTCTCTAGTAGCCAGGGTTCATCCTTCCATTCCTGGCATGGCATTGTTAATTGAAGTTTTATTGAAACAGTATTTTTAAAGGAGAAATATGTCTTCTTTCAGGACAGTAGGCCCATATGAATCCTTTAAATTATCTTACAAATCAAATTCTGATTAGATAACTTATAAAACTGTGTCTAATATGTATTTTCCATGTAAATAAAATATTTTAATATTAGCTTCTTTTTGCATGTGCATTTTTAATGAGAAGTCAATGCCATTTGGAAAACCATTTTACTTAGATCATTACATTAATTTTTAACAAAGTAGGTAAATTCTATTTGATGTTGAGCAAAATAGGCTTAGTTTTGTTGGTGGATAGGTTTGGTAAATATGTGCCATTGATCATTCATCTTTGTTTAGGCAAACATGCATTTCTGACATTTATCTATCTTATTTACCAGTCACCACTATTTATATTAGTAGGCAATTCTATTTCCTATTTAACTTTGGTATGATCATTATGCAAGTATAATTTTGAGCTCAGCCACCTGTTTACATATTCTGTCATGTGGCAAACAAAGCCCTTTCAAAGTAATGTATTTCAAAGGGGAGAAGTGATAGTATGAGTGAGAACCCTAAAGCACATTTGAATTAGAGTTTTTTAAAATCTGTTAGTCTGCATAAGTTCCTGAGGATGCTTCTTGGTAGGCAGTATAATTGAGATGCTAGTAAGTATGAATGAAATAGCAGGGCCATTACTGATAACTCTTGGATCTAAGCCCTTAGCTTATAAATATTGAAAATGTGTTAACATGTATTGATGTTTGGTCATGAACTCTGGAGCAGTGAGATACATAAAGAAAGCATTGAATACATAATAAATGAAGAAGCCAAGACTGCTGTTACATTGATGATGTACTTTAATATGAAATATTTTTCACATGGAGAATATTTTTTATTGTCACTTTTTACAAAAGAACTGTGGAATCCTCTAGTGCACAGGTTCACCACACTTCAATAATTTATGCAAAGAATCTCATAGTAAACTTCTTGGTGAGCATGGTGTGTTAGGTATTTCAAAGATAAAACTTTGGTCCTATTACATGTGTTATTTTCCAGCTTAACAGTAGAAATCCATTTTGGAAATCAATTTCAATGAGCTGAATGAGCTATTAGGTGAGTATCATTCTTAAGTTATGGAAAATTGCATAAACCATGAACCACCTCTCCACCCCAGTCAAATGTTTTGTCCTGTACACAGAGATGAAAGGTAGATGAGCATGTTTGACTTTGAGAAGATGAAATCCTTAAAGTTGTAGATTCTGTTATACAATAAGGAGTCATCTTTTCCTGAATTCAGAGCAATCTAAAGGTACAAAAGAGGAAGAATTCATCATGAACAAAAATAATTACAAATACATTTGCCTATGAAAAACTTACATGTATTTCTTATACTTGTTTTTAGGGAGGCTGAGGGAGAAGCTATCAGATCAGGCTTTTGATGGTGGAATGAACTTTTGTCTTCCTCTCTTGAGAAAAGTTCTCTGAGTAGGAGTTTCTAACAATATGGGTAATCAGAAATTTGGAAAAGAAAAGAAAAGGCTAGTCTTGCAAGATGTCAGGAAAGGGCATGAGCAAGCATTAGACAAAAAGAACACACACAAAAAAGACCCCTAATGGGATGAATACCCAGCTTGTCACAAAAATGCTTAATGATGGAGTAAAGATAAATTTGTCAGTTTCTCATATGTTGAATATTCATCATATAGTCTATGCAGCTGTATCTTAGAATGCCATTTCTTTCTTTTTTTTTTTTTTTTAAGGAAACATAAAGCAGATTACTCTACTGATTTATTCTTAGGAATTACATTGTGTACCTTACATGCCAAAGTGAACTATTGTAGGATAGCACTTTAAATGGTTATTTTGCTATTCTCAGTAATTTTTTCTGTGTGATCAGATTCATGGTAATAAGTTACAAATACTTTTGGAAATAGGCAAAAGATTATACAAAAATGAACATTTCTGTACTTGGTACTCAAGACATTCTGATTGATATTTGTTCAGTGTTAAACAAAACTAGTGCTATATTTAAAGCATATAGGCACATATATATATTCAGTTATGAACAATTGTTCCTGATTATATTTTAATAAGGAAACTGATCTCAATTATTTCTCTAGTAGATTTCAAAGGTTAATGCAAAGTCTAATCATATCTTCTTAGACTCACCAACATGCATGATTCCAATTTTATAAAGTTATAACTTGGAAGTAACATTAATAATATCTTATTGGAGTTAATTCTATATTTTGAACTGATTTAAATTACTATTTTAAACTTTTAAAGTAATTCCAAAAGGTAAAACTTATCTCTATCTATCTATCCATCCATCCATCTGTGGAGAGTATAGTATTAATACCTGACTCCAGAAGTGGATTTGAGATGAAACTTCCTCATGCTTAAGCTTTAGGGCTCCTCGCTTGCTCAGCCGCCTTCCAAAGCTCAGTGCATTCTCCTCTGGGGACTCAGAGAGGAAGTCTGAGGGTCATACTCTAGGTGGTCGTCCTAGGACTATGGGTGGTTGGGGTTACCAGCATCTCCACATCTACCCAACTACCCAGTGAAAACTTGATTCTGGCATATTTCATCATTCTTTCCGATGCTATCTTTGACTCCCAAGGAGAAGGAGCTGAACAAATGCTATTCCCTCCCTGTTTGTACTGAAGGGCTCTAAAGGCCTTAGTTTGTGGCTGTTTACCTTCTCCACCAGAGCCAGCTCACAAAAGGTGGGAAGGACCTAGTCAAGTCCATGGAGTGAGGCCTATCTTGTGAAGCCAAAGTTCTAAGATTCTCCAAGAGCTTGCCCACAGAGAATATAAAACCCATAAAACTATGGTTTTATAGTAAACATAGAAAATATACAATGACATATAAAAACCATAAAACTCTCTCTGTGCTAAAGCTAGGAAACAACCTTCTAAGATATCAATAGCAACAAAATGAATTTCCACCAACCATGCTAGAGGAAAGACTGAATTATCTTTTTATTCAAAATGATAGTCAATTCACTTGGAATGGGTTGTTACAAACAAAGAAATAAACAAACAAAAAACAAGATGATATTCAAATCATTACATAAAGAAGTAATCAAACAAAATGAAGCTAAACATGTAGAAAAAAGTATTATAGAGGAATTATGGAAGTGGTTAATTAATAATGATAAAAATAAAATGTTATTTTCCTGGATTTTGTTATGTTCAAGGTATAATATTTGTCAGCTATTTAAAACCTTGTAATTTGTTATGAATCCTTCCCTCATTCTAAATATATATTCACTTTCACACCTATTTTGTATTCATAATTTTATTATTTTTTGAAAAATCAGTTCCAAGATATACAAAACCAGATTTTCCCTCTGCCTGGCATATAGTAGCTGTTTGATACATGTTTATTTTATTCTCTCTAGATACATTAAATTTCCATTGACTATATAAGTGATAATGATTCCATCTACTAAAATTTTCCACATCCAAATAAGTAGTTTCTATGAACTATTTTTCACTTACTTATCATGCCCATTTGTTGATTGGTGGCCCCCAAAACATATGTCCATGTCTTAGTCCTTGGAATTTGTGAATATTATCTTATTTGGAAAAAGGGTCTTTGCAACTGTAATTAAATTAAAGATCTTGAGATAAGGAAGTCATCCTGATTTCCAGGTAGGCCATAAATCCAATGAAAAGAGACACACAGAACAGACAGGCAAAAGAGGCAGAGGCAATGTGACCACGGAGGCAGAGATTGGAGGGGTGTGTACCCAAGTCAAGGGATGTGGACAGCCAACTAGCAGCTCTAAGAGGCAAAGAATGCAATCTCCCTTAGAGCCTCCAGAGGGGGTGCAGCCTTGATGCACCTCAATCATTTTCTGACTGATGACAATGTGAGAGAACAAATTTCTGTTGTTTTAAGTCTCCCAATTTGTGGTAATTTGTTACAACAGCCATAGGAAACTAATATAATTCTAATTTTATCACAAACATTTTCTAATGTTATCACTGATGCACGTTTTATTGTAGCAAAAACAAATGGCCGGAAATTAGGTAAAGGAGGTGGCAAAAGGGATTTAAAGGGAGAAATTAGCCAGAAAAATTGTGAAGAAAGAGCAAAATCAGAAATTTATAGTCATGAAACAGAAAATTGAGGCACAACTTTTTTTCCTTTACTTAATTCATTCTTTCTGACGTTGCAGTTTATTATTTTCTATTTGTACAGGGGACAAGTTGGTTAAAGAATAGACCCTTTGTTTACACTTTGGTTGTGAATTAGAACCAGGCAAGGATCATTAAGATATTTTTTGGGACCAGAGTCACAAAAGGTGTTAAGAAGAGGTAGCTATAAATCTTTTAAAACTTTTTAAATTTACAGGAAGAAAAACTATATTTTTGCTGCATGGATACTCATTTCAAATCCATCTTTCTCGTATACACAGGCTAAAAAGAAGATTGTGATTTTAATTATTTATTCTAGATGCAATGTGTTAATGCTATGGTTTCCCTGAGTATATAAAAATCTTGTTTACGTTTTTTTACAATGTGTTTTAAAATACATTCATTAAGGAAACCTATTTTTTTTCTTTAGGTGAATAAATATTTTAATGTAAATATATAAGATAGAAATAATCACATTATAGTAGATGAACAAGTTTCCTTCTTCACATAGAGACAATGATCACTTAGGAATTAAAATGATGCAACTGTTAGAAAACAAGGCATGAATCATACAAATACATCTTAGGGATATATTGAACTAACTTGTATAGAAAGACTATTTCAATTTTATCCAGGAAGATAATTCAACTATTTATGTTTAACAGTGGCTTCCAATTTTGGTGTTTCTGTGTATTGAATTCTCATATATCATTTTTGGAAGATGTAGTCATTTTTCTTAAAAAAATTGATGACGAACTCATGAATTACACTCATTGAAAATCAGACTCATTGTTCTTTGTAAGAATAGAGATTATGTTCACTGTTGTATTTTAAAAATCAGATTAGGTGAGAAGAACTTTCTTCTCTATCTTATTTTGTATTAGTGGACTTTTTTTTCTAAAAAGAGATAAGAAGTTCTCTTCTTTTAGATTAATCTCTCCTTTCCCCATCCTCAGCTATCCTCTGAATCCAACTTTATTTAGAAGTAGTATAAATTGCTTCCCATTGTCCAAGGTAAGTGTAAACTGTTTAACATTCATGAACAAGCGCTTCTGAGTTAAATGATATTCCATCTCCTTCTACTGCCTCTCCTCCCCATCCTCACACTCAGCCCTCAGTCATTTTATATTCTAATTATACTGAATTATTGAACCATGCTATTCTACATCTCTGTACAATTTTACAAGTATGGAGGGGGTTCTAGATGAGATGTAAATATGATGTAATCTGTTTGGAAAACTGGTGGGATGGGCCTTTATTCTGTACATTGAGATACCTTTTAGAAGAACTTGGCCTGAGAGGAAAAAAAGGAAGAGTATGTTGTAATAAGTGAACCAGGCAGAGAAGGCCAGAACCAATCTTGAGTTCAACATGTTATCCATTTCTTGTTCAGCCCATGTTGGGCTCATGTATGAATCCGATGGAGACTAAGTTGGAGAGGGCTGTAAAAAAAGTCATTAAGCAGTTTCTCTGTGACCCGTACAAAATTTAAAGACACCAGCAGCATTGATTTGTGAGTCTTCTCCCTGAGTGGAACAAAACAGAATTCCTTCGAGATTTGATTATATATGAAGGCTCTAGGTGGCTTCCAGAGACCTGTGGCTTCCTGATTTTATTGATACCAAAGAGGAACCACTGGGAATATACTGTTTCCTAGGTCCACATAAGACTCTTCGTGGGTTCTCATAAATAATCCAATGGCGGTGGTAATGGCAGACATTTGTAGAGATTGGGCATTCCAAATTAGTAGATACAAAAAATTATCAGGAAATTGGGACTGTTGTTTTTAATTTATTTTCTCTCCTTTAAAGGCTTTAGAAATCTTAGATCACTTCAAAATTCCAGTGTCGCTCCTGCCCATACACACTCCGTTTTGCCTCTTACGGTAGACAGTAAGCTTCTGAAGCACATGTAGCGCTTTGTAGAAGATCAGTTCCAACTCAGTCTTCTTTTAGAACAAATCCTGGAGGGATCTTAATAGGTCATGGGTTTTGTTTTATTTTTTTGATTACTCAGATCAGATGTCATTTCTTTTAAAAATGCCTTTCCAACAACCTC